>JAWVWN010003067.1:0-16054 GCA_037367305.1 Phrynocephalus vlangalii | reverse complement strand
TCTTTCTACCATCCCATAACAGGAAAAAAAAATATTTTTTTTCCCCCTTTCCAGTCTGCTTATCCCTTACTGTATTTTGTAACTCCTTAATGATGAATGGGCCTTGTCCCCCAAAAAGACTGGCATACAATCCTTTTCCTTTCCTTTCCTTTCTTCGGGCAGGTGGCCTAATAAGATAAAATATGAAGCTTTTATTTTGGACTTTCTTGATTTATCAACAATATAACTCTTTCATTATTCTATAATAACTAGAACACTACAATTCCTGATTTCTTTATTCCAATAATGGGAGAAGAGCTTGATTAGTTGTTGCTATTTTGGAGGATAGCACTTTTTCATAGGCTCACCAGAAAGGTAAGTTGTTTATTTAGTATCTTCTGTAAAATATTGCCATTTTAGTGACACAGAGTATTTTACACAGAGAAAGGTTTGAGCAAAATAAAACATTAACTTGTTGTTAGTGTAAGATTGTCTGTTTAGTATAAGAAAGTCTGTTCTATCTGGCAAAAAAAAAAGTATCAACGCAAATAAATAGGGGGCATGATTGCAGATGTGTACCTAAAAAGCACCCAGGAAACTCTTTATTTTCCAAGCATTTATGGACTGAATACAGTATTATGAATATTATGGACTCGACAACCCTTGGGTTCCTTTCCAACCTATGATTCTATAATTTTATATGGTTGCACAGTAGATGAGAAGTTGTTGGGATGGGATTGTTTGACAAAAAATAATCATTCTCCTCCCAGACATCTCAGAACATTTAAAGGGGACTGTCCCACAGAGAAAATAAAAAAAACCCTTTACGTATCTGTGGTAGAAGGTTTGCTTTTAAACTCTTCTTAAGCAGAGCAGAGCCTCTGCCTTGGGATAATGGATGGTAGAGGCAGCAGCTGTCCCCTGGCTGTTCTTCCTGGCCCCTTGGTAATTCTCCTCTTTCAAAGGTCAAGACTTTGTTTTGATCTGCAAAACTGGCCTACCGTTCCTAGGGTAGTGCTAGAGCCACCCCATCGGCAATATTGAAATAAAAATCAGCTGGCATTTTGTCAGCTTTTGTAATAGGGATTGGGGAAAGGCATACCTCCTTATTCTTATCTTCAGACAGCAAAATGGGCCAGCTTTGAATATGTCTGTGGTCACAGTTCCAGTGGTTCTCTGGTTCTGGTTACTATTTTGTTTGAATGAGAGGCCAGCTAATTCTATTTCCATGTTTTTCATTACAAGCAGGATGCAGCACAAATTTACTTACCCACAAAATTAGAGATTCGTTTCTTATTTCCAAAGTTACTGAAGGCAGGGCAATTCCACATTCTTCATTCTAACCTTGTCACATAACCTTGCTAATAAACTATTTTTAAAGGGAGAGGACTTTCATTTTTCTTTGATATCTGTGCTTTATTGCAACCCTAATTCTTGCTTCCTTATTTTTCCTTTGTGGCCAAATAAGGATTTTTTGCTTTTATCTTAAATTAGGTTTAGAGAAAAGCATGATATGAAAATATCAGAGCCTTTGGTTTTTTCGACAAAACTTGTTAAGGTTCTCATGCTTCAATTTTATTTCTCTTAATGCACCGTGAAGTAAAAACCCCCTGAAGTCATAAAAAGCAGCTGTATAATAAGGATATTTCAGGGTATGGGATTTTTCCCTTTTGTTCTAAAAAAAATCCATGCAAAGCTTTTGTCTTCATTTTTCTTTGGTCTCTTTTGCAAGCCTATATAAAGTTTAAAAAAATTTTGTTTAATACTAAGTTTGGAGAAAATGTGGTGTTTAATTAAATTTATGGGTTGGGGTTCTCTATGTGTTATTTAAATTTGTGTAACATGCATTTCCGATTAGGGAGTAAGGCGTGGGGGGGATCTTCCTAAAATAACCAATGTCTGCAGAAAGAAAGCACAAGTTCTAAACCTTATCATCTCTCTATCCATTCCTCAGCCTGAAAACGTGGGCTTCTGTCTTAAAATGTTTGAGTTTGAGAGGTTTTAATGAACAGAGATAAAACCATTTCAAATATATGGATGGCTTTACCATGACTGAACAATACAAAATATGTTTTAACAAGCAAAGGGAACATTCACAAAATGTTGCAGTGCATATTTTCTATTTTTAACCAAAACAAGCCATGGCTCCTGAATGATATCCATTCTATTTCTCTTCTGACTCAGTTTCCAATGACTGCTGAGACTCCTCCCCCCAACTACAAAGAAACTTCTGGAAAACCCTTTGGGGCTCTCCAGCAGCAGCTCTGTCTTCTTGTGTGAGAGTGGTTCTTTTTGCAGGAAAACGGAATAAGTTGAACCCTGCAAAACCTGTTTCTACTTTATTGGTAGATAGCATGGTGGCTCAGTGGGCTAGAGCACTGAATGACAGCTTCAAAGTTGGCAGCTCGGTGGTTCAAATCCCGGGTGCCACACAGTAGAGTGAGCTCCTGTTGTTAACTGTTAACCCCAGCTCCTGTCAACCTAGCGTTAGCAAGCATTTTAAATGCAAGTAGAAAAAATACTGTAGGTACTGCTGTAAAAAGCTGCAAGGTACAGTGTTCCGTACTCAGAAATGTGTTCAGCCATGCCAGCCAAAATTGCCATGGACTTGCAAACACTGGCTCTTTGGCTTAAAAAGAAGATGAGCACGATCCTAGAGTCAGACACCACTAACATGCATGTGCAGGGCAAACCCTTTCCCTTTTTAAAGTAAATGTGAATTGGGTTCCAGAACTTCCAGCCTATCGATTCCTCTTAATCCCTTTGTAGGTGGTTTCCCTCTGTTTTTATCTCCCTGATCAGAAGTGCATCTCCAAAAAGCATGAAGATCCCCACTAGTATCTTTCAAGCAGCATGGAGTCTCTCCTCCCGCATATGGAATGTTTTCTTTGGACTGGGAAGAGCTGTTGGTCTAATTATGCACAATGAAATTCAAATTTCTTAACTGTTGTAATATTGATGCTCTCCCGCCTCCATGAAATTAATGACAAGATTTGGTTTACAAATATATATCCCTGAATTCAGCTCCAGTTTTCAATTAAACTCAGTCCCCTCTAGCTAATTTTCTTCCACCACCACCTCTTTTTTTAAAAAAAAACCCATTTATTTAGCACTTTAGGCAAGTTTACTATTCAACCTATATTAGTGGGCTGGGCCCTGAGGTCTTTTCCATTTTCTCCTGAATGCCTCCCATCTGCAGAAGGGAGCAGCAGAAAGAAAGAGAGGGGATATTTTATTTTCCCCCATTTCCCTCCTCCATCCAATCCCTTTTTATATATTTTTCTTTTGCTGGGGTCAAGATAGTCAATTAAGTGAGCTCCCCCATGGGCCCCTCTGATGAATGGGATTTTATCACAGAGGAACACCATCATATAGGCACTCTGTGTACTGGGCAGTCATTTACTCACGGAAAGAAAGAATACTGTTTCCTTCCTATCACTTAAACCAGCACAAGTGTACAAAGGTGGAGTTTTTTAAATGCACCAGAAGCTTTCCTAGGCCCAAAAAAATTTTCTCCTGAAATTGTTGGATTCCTTTTTTAACATATGCCAGTATTTTTCTGCCATCTATCATTATCAGGATCTCTTTTCATGAGGAAGAAAAAACTCCTTGTGTTAAGAACTTAGGCTGTCACTTCACATCTTTTCGTCCCTCTTTGCTGTCCCATTTGGGGACTGGTATGAAAAAAGGTTACTTCAGACCCATACTGTGACAGCGGGAATCTCATCCCGTTCATGCCCCTGAACCGGGAACAGAGCGTGATGAGCGGGGTACTTGCCCTGGGCGGGGGAAATTCTCTTGTCACACTTTGTTCCTGGTTCCTGTTCCGAGAAAGGGGAAGAAAAAGTAACAGCAATGGCTGCTTCCCTCTTTCACTCTAGGAATACGCCGACAACCGAGAAAGCCAACTGGAACTCCTGCACCAGGCCAGGCTGGGCTGCCCAGCCTGTGATTTTCTGTGATTCCTATCAGCTATGCTTTGTGAATGGGTTTTTGGGATGTCAGTACGATTCAAGTGATGAAAAGGGAACTCACTAGGTTGAATCCAACATGCTGCAGGTTGGCATGATAATAAATGGACATTGATTAAACTTCTGACCAAGGAGGTCCCAGGTTACACTCCCCAAAACACAATGCTGAATCCAGTAACAATGACTAAGTGCCCAAATCTAATGAGCCACTTGGGGTCTCTGAGTTTACATACACAGGTCACAATGCATGAAAAATTACACAATGCATTGGATCAAGATGAGACAGATTCACCAAGGCAAGCTGAAGTGAACTTTCGAACTTTTTCCCTTCCCATAGCCCCCCCTTCTCTTAAACATTTACACAGATCCTGCTGTCTGAATGAGAAGAGATGTGAGGCAGGAGGGGTTCTTAAAAATTGGACAGAGAGAAGCAGAATTCTGTTTTAGCCTGTTGCAGTCTTGTTTGCAACCTTGTGTTACCAGTAATTTTATTTTTGGCTGGAAGGACCTTTCTGGTGTGATGTGATTGTCTATCTACTACTAACCAATCATTCCTTACAGCTGTTAAATTTTCAAAGAATTTTGGTATTTGTTTCAGAGTGGGCTGAAACGCAAGGTGAATGTCACATTGTGTTGTGTCGCTATATCACTGTATGCTTTAGTCTGCCCTAAAGTGAGCATTTTTAAGGTTTTGTTTAACTAGCATTTTGTGTTCCACGTACTGTGCTCCCTCCCTCTCTCTTGCTTCATTTGGGTAGAATAATGATTAATTTCAGCATAAACCCCAGTGCATTTTAATGCCTTCAGAATGATTTAGGAAAGCCATCACTTGCACATTCCATAGGCTGTTTGTGAAAGCCTAGTGGGGAAAGTCAGCAAAATTTTCATTTCTTTTGTCATGCTTAACTATGTAGTTCAATAATTTTCATTAGTGATAATTTTCTTGAAGTTTTTGCAGATACTATAAGAGAACAACGTATCTCCTGGACAGGAGTAACCATGGACTGATTGGGGTGGGGGATATTCTATACAATCTAAGCCCCAGTTCAAGTTTTAAACTAAGAAAACTCTTTCCAGCCTGAATTCTCTTGTGTCAGTGTTAAACACAAACCTTTTATTGTTAGAAGCCCGATATTCTAATGGAGCATGTGTTTTATTTGTTTCCCCTGGAGTTAAAATGAGGTGTGTGCCAGCCATCTAATTCAGGTTTATTTGAAGGATTTGCTTTTGTGAACTCAGATATGAACCAAAATTTAATCCACACATGGGCTTGCATGTTGGCACCCACTGTCACCAAAACAGATGATCAGCCTTTCAAAAGAAAATGCACTCGACCATTATTTTGTCCTGTGCAGCCAAGTTTCTTAATTTATGTCTAAGATCTATGAGTGTGTTACAATTTTTAAATATAATTCCTTTTCACTACAGAGGAGAGTACAAAAATTCCCGCACAGAATATTAACAAGTTACTCAGCCAAAGTGACTCAGATTAGAGATGGGAATGAGTCACCAATTTGGCAGTTAACCCAAACAAGCTTCAGATGCACCTCTACTGCAGAGCCCACCCCTTTTTCATTAAACTGATACTTAAAGTCTCTATAACTCACTCTGAGACATTTGTAGTAGAAATAATAGTAATATTAATAATAAATCTGTAATTTGCAATTGCTCGAAATTGCAGATTTACAAAACACTGCTTTCTCTACTGCATTCACATTAGCAACCGCCCTTAACAGATCAACCACAAAAAACAATCAGCTGCTTCCAACAAGTAAAGAGATGGGGAAGGCACTCATCAGAAAGGTGGATCTGTTTTTGAAATGAAAGGATGTAGGGAACAAATGGTTAGCACTTTCAATTCCTTCCCAATCACACAAAACTAGGGATAACATGCAAAGTTACAACAAGATTCCAGCAGACTGCACTGCAGCTGTGACATGCAACTTAAACAGCCATCTGTGCCAGGACCCTGCCTGTCACAGAACTGACTCTGGGGGGGTTAAATGGTGAAGAGCTGCTGGAGGACCCTTGCGCTCAAGTCAGCGGGGCAGCTGGGTCTGATGACTCAGCTGAAAACATATCTTCTCCCCTAGAAGGGCTATGAGCAGGATTCTGAAAAAGACGTGCTACCAGGAGAGCTAGGGAAAGGGTCTTTGATGCTAGATGGAGAATCAGGTCGGGAACCCCTGAGTACTAGCAGGAGCCTTTCCAGAAGTAAGGGTGTGTTCCCTGTTTTGGGATAAATCTGGTAAGTCACCTTGAGTCTCTGTGGGAGCAATGCATCTTTTGAACTTGCAACCACATTCCTGTCTGTGCCTTGGCTTTGTTTCCTGATTTTGGTTGGCTTCCTGGACCACGGCTTGATCTGTTCCCCTTTGGGTTTGGGTCTGGTTTCCCCGAGATATTCTGGTTTTGACATGGACTGTTAATTGCTTGGAGTTGGATTTGTTATTTATCTGGCACTTGATTGTTAGCAAGGACTTGAACTTGCTGGCTTTCCACTAAAGATCTTGGCAAAGAACTGAACCCTGTTTGTGTGTGGGGCTCTGTGTGTGGGACTTGACAATCTGGGCTGTACCATTTTTGTTCATATTTCCAAAACACCAATTAAAGGTATCAGAGGACTTGCTTTCCATTCACATTGCTTTCCCTTTACAAACTGACACTTCATTAGGCCGAGTGACACAACCACTAGAAGGGAGCATAATTTGTTGTCATGAAAGGCAAACTAACATGTGAATTTCATTTCTCCATCTGACTGACTGAAATGACTTGTACTGCCAGGTAAGGGATGAGGTTTTGTGTGATAGAAACTTGTTGCTCATGCCAAAATAATTTGGCTGCCTTTGGGCAATTTATTGTTCGGTAGATTGAGGTAGCCACCCCATGCAGAAGGTTCAAATGAATGGATGGGAAGGAGCAAGGGGGCCGCATCCTTTTTTCTTTGGCTAACATTTAAAGACCTGGCTTATAGGCAAATTTTAAACATTGCAATCTATGAAATTATTATTGGGACAATTAGCTTATTTTCAATTAGTTTGTGTTTAATTTTTTTTCGTTATATACTTTATTGCATTTTCTAGTGTTATCGGTTGAAATAAAATTGTTAACAAATAAAAAAAGACAAAAAATCATTGTAGCAACTCAAAGACTAACTGCAATATTTTAATGTGCAAATTTTTTATTGATTGATTTTAATGCTGTTATCTACCTTGGGCCTCCTCACTGAGGAAAATAAAATGTTTCCTTTCTATTCAGGATGTTACTGAATGTTGCTTTTCACCCGGCCATGATCTCTTGAACTGATTCTCTGTTATCACATGTCAACACTATCTTATGTGTCAACACTATCTTAAGACTGTGTATAGAGATGGGCAAGAACGAACATTTTTTCGTTTCGTTATGTTTGTGTTTCGTTATGCAACAAAACGACAAAAAAAAATTGTGATGAAAATGAACGAAACGAACAGAACACGAAAATTGTGGTCGTTATGTTTCATTTCGTTAATGTGATGCGCAATGAAATGAGCTGTTTTAAATGTTAACAAATTGCCGTGGGCAATCCATAAAAATGCAGCGATAATTATTTATTTTTGTCTAATAATATCTACCACGGGGGTTGGGGTCCCTTAAAACGTTTTTTTAGTCTTCTCCCATCGCAATGTATTTTTCTTTTCCCCTTTAAAAATGGATGTCGCCACCCGCCACAAATGGAGGCAAAGGGCCCTGTGTGGGATCATGTTCAACCAATAGCATTTCCCAGGGTGCAGGACTGGGCGGGAGGTCTGGCAGCCACAGAGGGCATTTTAAAAAAACTCTGGCAGCCCCGTCCTCCTTGCAGTCTCTGGTGGGAGTTAGGGTGGGATTGCTGTCTCTTGCTGCGACTCTAGCTTCAGTCCTGCAGCCCCTGTGTGCGTGCGTGCTGCGTACCTTCAGTGAGTACTCTCCCTTGGCCCACAGTGCAGTCACTTGCGGTTGCTTGCACCTGGGCAACGCCCCGCCGCTGACTTTGCAGACCTCCCTGCATTTCCTAGTCTATACTGTTCCCCTGCCCGCATCCATTTTTAAAGTGTTTTCCCTCTGGTTGGGGCGTTGGGGGATGCCTGCACATGGAAATGCTTTTTAAAAAATCGCGCAAAAAGCGGTTAGAAATGACAAATGAAAAACGAAAAATGGTTAATGAATTTTTTCAAAAATTTGCGACAAATGGAAAACGAACTGAAGCAGACCTCTCAAAGGCAAACGAAAAAGCAAAACGCCATTTTTCTGTTTTGTGCCCATCTCTATTCGTGTAACTTCTGAAAAGGGGGAACTTTTGTGGATGAATTTTGGTTTTCTTTATCTCTTTGGGAATAAATGCCTTAGATTGGCTTTGATGCTTAGCAGTGATCACTGTGTTTTTTTGACCTAAATGAAGGGTGCTGTGCTTTCTCTTACCACTTCATGTCTTTGTTCCCTGTGCCTTGATCAAAGCAAGTCCTTTTACTGTCACAAAATAGTATTTTTCTTTTTAAAGAGCTTAATTTGGTTTTCCAAAGATCTCACTACCTTACAATAGCCCAGAAATTTTGCCCCTTAGCCATGTCACATTAGTCTTAAAATTTTATGAGCTGCATGGCAAAATAGCTTTTTTAAAGAATTTTGTTAGTTATTTATTTTTTATTATCCGGTGGCACAGAAAATTCTTAAGTGCTGTCAGCCATGTAAATTGTATTCTATGTCTTCTGCTGTTAATAGCCTAAGATCTTCTCCTCTACTCCCCGTTAAACAAGACAGCCTTTGGTTTCTGTTTATCTGCTCAATGAAATTTTGCAGTGAAATTTAAAAAAAACCCATTGGGTTTTCATTAAGAATCAAGGTTCCATTTTGAAACTCAATACTGTCATCCATTTTTAAAATATAAGTGTGCCAGCAGTGTGGAAAAAAGGGAAATTAGAACTATATTTTTAGCTGCAATATCCACTGAAAATTTTGGGCAGGAACATCACAAAATCTTTCTTTTAAAGGGTTAAAGATAGTGTTATCTTAAGATTTTGACATCTTATACTGAAAAGAAAAAATATATACTTTTAGATATTGAATGCAACCGAGCCTATTATCAGACATAATTGAATTGAATTAACTGTGTGCAGGGTTAAAGACTTAAATATATGTTTACAGTATGTGTGGGTATATGCACAGGTACTCTTGCATTCATATGGCTGCCAGTACACAAAAGCTTGTCACCCGGTAAGAATCATAGGGCAGAATCCTATTTACCAGTCAATGTAATACTGTAAAACTTAAGATTCAGTCTTGAATTACTGCAAGTTAAAAAGTCAATGTAAGCGTTTTTCCCATTGTACACTTTGTCCAAAATTCCTTCCCTCAGATCACCCCGCTTTCCCCACATATCAACTCAGGGATAAACCCCAGTAAATTTCTTGGGACTTCTCTTGAAAACGCATGTATATAAGATTAAAATCTTAGTCAGATAGAGGCCACTAGGGTGTGCTTCACTGTGCATATCTTCCAAAGACCTAAACAGCCCCTTGGCTTTTAATACCATTAGCTGAGTAAGACTTCACACAGCTACTCAAATTATGTTCAATTGACCCGTAGGGCATTATGTTGCTCAGCCATGGAAACTCATGGAGGAATGGAACCAGTAAAACAAGCACTTAAACATCACACTTACCCTTAAAAGTCCTATTAAAGAAATATAAGTTGGTCCTGACTTGATGCCACATAACAATTGAGCAAGGCTACCCACTTATTATAATTTTCCCAAAACATCTGTCCCCAACAATGTTTTAACATATGCAGTCAATCTGGAAAATTTTATTGATGTTACTACATTGTGAACTTTGAGCAGATTAGGCAAGTGCATTTCCTTACACACATGAAAGCTATAAATGGATACAATGAAGTGAAGACACGAGAGTTGCATTCATTCCTTGGCTTCGTTAATTCTGACAAGGATAGAAGAATTCTGGTTTTGGTGGATGAAACTGACCTGAGCAGCTAGTATTAAAAAATTCAATCTTGCTTCATTTCCTTTGCAGAAATTTCATGATTTTTCTTGAACCAAAAGCACAAATCTGAACATAGTTATTTCAAAGGGTTTGTGATTTTCCCAATATATTTTGTAGAAATGTAGATACGCAAATGGACACGTGTATTTTGAAAGGCAGTTTTTTAAAAAGAGATACCGTTTTAATGACCCTATTGGCCAGAATCCTATTAGTGTTTGCATACAATTTGCATAAATTGCTGCAGATATTATTGACTAATTGACAAAATGTCAAGGTGCATCTCAGTTTCCAGTCAGGTGTGTGACAGGATGCGGCACCGATACATGCCCAGGCATCTCATCTACTAGCTGCTATTATGCACAGGAAGGTATTCAAGGCAGTTATGAAAACTATGTGAAAATCAATATGACTCTAGTTAATATAAAAATACAATTTTAAATGTATATTTCAGGAGGATGGACAACTTCTGCAACAAAACCTTCAAAATCTCTTTATTGCACACATATGCAAAAGACAACCTCATTAACATGTTCTCTGATTTATATACCTGACCATCACAACTAGAAGTAATCTAATATATATGGAGAGGAAGTGTGAATGTGTGTACATGACTATGTCCCTTTGTTTGAAGGACTGGGGCTGAAATGTGTAACTTCAGATGCAGCTCTACAACATCCCTGCAGCATCCCTGTTTCCTTTCTCAGCTAAGAAGAAAGGCCTGGCATTCGTCATCTTGCCAAGAACCAATCAACTTCTGGCAAACCCATCTTTTGCCAAATTAGATCTATTGGTGCAGCTTTGAAAAAGAGGGTATTGATTGCCCTCAAAATATCAGCAATATTGTTTTGTTATTTTACTCGTAGCCTAAACGCATCACCTAGCCTAGTTTTGTATTTGGATTTGGATTTTGGCTATACAGCTTCCCAACTTGTTTTGCTAAAGTTAAAACATGTAAGCTTGTGAACATGATGCATACCGGCACACATACGCAGGCATACAGAGGATGAGTCTAAAAACCAGCTATAAAGAAGAATGAGGTGCATTTTAAAGCATCGTTCTTCTAAGGGGTTTGATTTCACAATCTTGTTGCTGTTTCCTGCTCCTATTTTTCCCCAAAAAAAATAAATTGAAATGACAAAAAAGAGAGATAGACAACTTTCTCAATAACAAATAAGATTCGGGAAATGTCTGAAGACAGAATTATGTGATATGAGACAATTTATATTACAAAAGAGTAGATGCCTATTATCGATAGCTCAAGAGCTGGGACGGGGTACAGAAGTTTTTATTTTGCCTTTTTCTAAATAGGGTATTGAATTTGCATTGTCAAAGCGATTTGTATTTTACTAGATGCTCTTACTATGTCAAAAAAGAAATTGAATTATTCAATTTGGCTGATACTTCACGTCCTCTCGCTGCAGTTTGCGGCCCCGCTGGAGACCTTTTCGAGGAATGTAACCTCACGTCCTTGTGGGGGTCAATCAAAGTTCAAAGGAACAGAACTCATGTCCTTGTGGGGTCAATCCGAGTTCACCCCGACCATGCCCTCTAAATTTTGAGCTCCAAGCGGGGTAAGAGATTCCCCCCTGGAGTCAGGAATCTTTTCAACCCACTTCTTGATCCGTGTTGAAAACCGATTTCAACACGGAGGCAAGTTCACCTCAGCTTGAGGGAAGGACGTGAAGTAACACCTTTGAAAGTCTCCCCTCTCTCTCTCTCTTCTCTCTCTTCTTTTATTTTAGAGTACTTTTACCCTGCCTTTCTCCTTGGAAAAGGACCCAAAGTGGTTAAGTTTCCGCTGTCGTCTTTGAAGATTACACATTAAGGAATTGAACACCAGTTTTTACAAGCTTAAATAATTACAGAGAAAATGAAAAGACAAATGTTGTGCTTTAATTCCAGAACGTTTTTTCTAGCAATTATAGGGCAAACTTTAAGAATGTAATGTTATTTAAAGAATTTAATTTTTTCAGATTTTTAAAAATTCAATTTTAGTAATTTTCCTTTTAAAAATTTGAGTTTAAAACAAGTGGACCAGAACATAACATTTTTCAATCAGGGTATTTAGAAATTATTTTTACTGTAGAAATGAACTAGTCAGGAGCTATAATGATAGTGTGATGAATAATATCTTGGGAATGCCATCCATGTCATTGAAATCATTCAAAAACTATGCTTCAATTGTAGATGGTGATGAAAAATAAATTGAAAGCTTTTATGTAAGTATCTGGAAGGAAACTGATCACACTCCCAAATAGGACATGCTGGTAATAGGATGGGCAGACTAGGGAAAATGACGTTTTAAGTTGTCGTGTGTCGGAGGCAGTCCGTTTCGGTCGTTTCCGTTGTTCGCGAAATTTCACAAAAATTAGTTGGTTCGTTTTTTCGTTTTTTCGTTGTCGTTAGTACTGGTTTTGGGGGGGTAGCGGACTCCCGGAGGGGCTGCAGGAGTCAGCCCGAGCCACAAGTGACGGACTGGCAGACTCTTTGCACCGCTGTGTCTCACGTACTTGCTGTAGTGCAATGCAAGTAGATCTGGCTTAGGGTTAAGAGGGTTAGCCAAGGGCTAGGGTTAGGCTAGTTATGGGGAGGTTAGGGTGAGTATTGGGGTGCACCTTGGGTGCCTCTCTGACCCCCTTAGAAGGACAGTGTACTGGCGTATGGGTTAGGTTAGGCTTAGGGTTCGGGTTTGGGTACGATTAGTGGGGGTGTTTTTTGCCCGATTGGCACATCCCAGAAGTCTCTGTGGTTTACCTGGCCAAGTGGCCATGCGATTGGTGGAAAATTGCATGGTCCACTCCCATGGGCGAGCCCATCATTGCGAATGTGCAAGGTGTAATAAAATAAAAAAAAATAAAATAAATCAACAGAGCTTTTTTTTTTTGAAAGAAAACCACTGTTGCTCTGTAAAATTCAAGCTTTAAAATAGCTAGTTTTGCTGTTTCTGGGGTGCTTTGTGGGGTTTTGGGCAAGTTTTCAAAAAAAATTTGTGGTGCCATTTTGGATCCCCCGCCCGCGGGCAAATGGGATGCGCCCCCCGGGGCCTGGTCCAGCAGGCAGCGTAGAAATAGAAAAGGGGAGGGGGGGGGGAACCCCCCAAATAAAACCCCTTCTGCCCTGGTAGGTCCCCCCTCGACAGTTTTCGCCTACTTTTGGGGCCGGGAAAATCGGGTTTTTTTTAATTTTTAAAAAAATTTTTTTTCTGTGCCGCTTGGCATTGCGCGATCGCCGCGAGCAAGTAACGAGAGGGAAAAAATTAAGCCAAATTGTTCATTCGTCGGTTCGGCTCGAAGTCGGGCGGAGTAATTTCCCGTTACCTTTTCCGTAGAGTAATGGATACGAGAAAAGGGAAAAAGGGAAAAGGGGGAATCCCGAAAGTCGTGCCCATCTCTATGGAAAACTTAAGGGACTAGAACATAGAAGTAGGAAATAAAGCGGAACCCAAAGATTGTTGGGAATTTTTTTAGGAGTAAAAATTTAAAGTGGGAGAGAGATTGCATACAAGTATGCAGATGTTGATGGTGACATTTTTAAGGGGCCCTGCTAAAATTGGCGTTAAAAGAAAATTTTTAAAGGGATTTGAAAAAGTATCAGGGTTAAAATTTAAATTTTTTCTAAACTAAATGATGTGTTTTAAGTGTAAAACCAAACTCGTTAGAAGCCTCTTAATCATTGGGTTTTCCCTATAGCAAATAAGAAGGTAAGTATTTGGGGTAATGAAAACTAAAAATGTGAAAAAATATTTGAACTAATTATAAAAAAAAATTTGGGAGTAGTATTCAGCAAAGCTGAGAACATGGGAGAAAAGGGAAAGGACTAATCAGCAAAATTGCTTTAGTTAAAATGTTTTGCTACCCGATTAACTTCCTTTTTTATGTTTTGCCTTGGCACTTTCCGGAATGGATTCTAAGGGGTGGCAAAGGTCAATAGATAGATTTTTTTTTTTGTCCAAGAAATCGGACAGCTGGTAATATGGGTACCATAGGATACAAGATGGAGGATGGGGGTTCCCCATTTGATTTTATATTATAAAGTTTATCAGCTGAGACATCTTATGATTTGGTTGGAGGGAAAACGGGGGGGAAGTTTTGGGATGTATAGGGGGGAAAAATTTTGGAAGCAGTAGGAGGGAAAATAAGAATTTCGAAAGGAGGTAAAGAAAAAAAAAAGGAGAAAAATTATCAAATTTAGGGGGGCCTCTTTGGGTAGGGGAGAGTGGGGGGGAAGCTTTTTCCTGACCTTTCCACTTACAAAAATTGGTATTTGATAAATTTGTCCCCTTTAAGGAAGGTCATCCCAAAAGAGGTAGGGGTAAATTAAAAGGGGATTTCAATCCCAAAATATGGATAAAAATTTTTGGGAAAAAAAAATAGAGGAAAAGGGAAAGTGGGAAATTTTGGGAAAAAGATTAATTTGGGTTTAAAAAAAAAAAAAACTTCCTTGTTGAAGGAGGAAAAAAAAGTTAAAAAATTGTGGTAAAAAAAATATTACCCCCTTCGAGGAAATTGTGAAAGATCAGGTAGATGGACCCAAAATAGTTTCAAAATTGTACAAAGGTTTTTTAAATATGGGGAAAATCACAAAGGAAAGTTAAAAGAATATTGGGAGTAGTATATGGAAAAAAATTTTAGATGAAGATTGGGTAGAAACTTTCAGAAAAAGCCCTTTGTTACGACCCCGGTGGTGAAGTTGTTTTTTAAATTCACCGACCACCGGGCCTGCAGGGGGATCAGCATGGGTTTTTTTATTTTTTATTTTTTTTTTTTAATTATCCCTTGACCATTGGCCGCGGGCCGGGTCGGCATGGTTTTTTCTTTTTATTGCACCCACCGCTGGGTGTGGGCTGGGTTGTGGGTTTATTATTATTATTATTATTATTATTATTTTTTTATTATTTTATTTTATTATTTTTTTATTTTTATTATTTTTATTTTATTTTATCATTCTCATATCATCACCACCCCAGGCAGCCCGGGGTTGGGAAGTTTATTTTTTTTTATTTTATTTTTTTTTATTTTATTTTTTTTTTTATTATTGTGCAAAAAAGCTGGTTGTGGGCCAGGTTGGCCAATGTGGGGTTTTTAATTATTGTGCCCATAGGGCCTCTGGGCCCCCGGGCAGTGCTATTTTTATCCGCTGATAGTAGCCAACGGGCCCGGTTGGCATGGGGGTTTTTTCCCCAAAAAAAATTCTTATTTTGTGACCCGCTGGCCTCTGGGGCCCGGTCAGCACTTTTTTTTTAATTTTTTTTAAAAAATATTTTATTCTTATTGCGCCGACCAGCTGATCGTGGGGGCCGGTCGGAACATTTTTTATTTATTATATTTTTTATTTATTTATTTTTTTTTTTTTATTTATTGTTTATTCCCCACCCAATATGCCTGATGGGGGTGGGGGAAAAAGGGGGGCTTTTAAAACCTTTTTCCCCCAAAGCCCCATGCTACAGTGATTGGTGGTGTCTTTGAGGGGGGAAAAAAAACCCCCGCGGTTGCTTCAAAGCCCTTCCCATGGGAAAACAAAAAATGAAGTGAAAAGAAATGGCAAAGTTTTGTTTCATTTTTCTTTGATGGGTCTGTTTGTTATTCTTTTGTTCCATAATAAAAAGAATAACAAATAACAAAATGAATTAAAAAATTTATTTCATGCCCCCTTTTTAATTGCAAAAATGTTTTTCAGGCAACAGATGATGGTATCCCAGAGATGGGCAGATTTAGGGTTTTTCCGTTTCCGTTTCCGTTCTGTATCGTTACTCTACGGGAAAAGGTAAAGGGAATCATGCCCCCGATTCGAGCTGAAAACCCACAAAAAAAAATTTTGGGTTTATTTGTCGTGCTCGTTTCTTGCATCGCGGCGTCGGCCCTGCCAAGGGCCCCAGAAAAAAAGTTTTTAAAAATTAAAAAAAAAAACCCCCTTCCCGGTCCAAAAAAGGCGACCCCAATTTTTTTTGAAAACCCTTTCCCAAAACCCCCCCAAAGCACCCAGAAAAATGGAAAGTAACCTATTTTAAAAATTTTGATTTTTTTACGTACCGCAGTGGGTTTGTCTTGCCCCAAAAAAGTCTGTTGTTTATTTTTTTTTTTTTTTTTTTTA
>JAWVWN010003066.1:0-22560 GCA_037367305.1 Phrynocephalus vlangalii | reverse complement strand
AATTTAAAATTTCTACCGGGGATCGTGGGGGTTTGTTTGTTTTCTCCGCACTCCTTTTGCTCCTGTCTGTGTGGGGGGAGGGAGAAAAAAGGGAGAAAAAATGCGGCTCCCCTCTGTCACCTCCATCTGCCAAGCACCCCCGTGGGCATTCCACTGTTAAAGGGCAGGAGGACAACAAAAAGGCAGGAGAGCCCAGCATCCACAGCTTTATGCCGCTGTGAGAAGGGACCCCTCAAACAACAGAATGGAGTGGCCGCTGACAAGATAAGGACCCCAAGAAAGGGACAGACAGTGGAACAAGCTGCAGAAGGGACCTAGGCGCGCGAAGGAACGGGATAGGATTTAAAGGACATAACACTTCTAAAGGGGGATAAAGAGCCAGAGTTCTTATGGGCATGAAGAATGGGGGAAAAGGGGGAGGAGCCTATTTCGCGGGGCGCGTGTGAGAAGGGGGGTTTTGAGGTTTGGGGACGGCAGTTGGTTTCATTTGGAAACTCAAAAAGGGGGGGGAGGAAGGGGAAGGGAAAAAAAAGACAGTCAAAAGATAGGAGAAAGAGAGATAACATGGGTGTCACAGTTAAGCCTCTCCTTGGCCTGAAACCTCAGAGAGGTTTCAGAAGTTATGGAGGAAAACAAAATGGCAATCCTCTAGCTCAGTGGGCGAAAACCCATGTTGTGGAACCCGGTGTTGGGCGCGGAGGGAAATCCTACTCCCGTAAATGAACAAGAGTCAAGAATAAGACAATTCGAGCTTACCTCCAAGAAGGGGGTTTATTTTTTAATGTTACAAAAACTTGTTCTAAAGTAACTGTTAATGAAGATCATCAAGCCTACATAAGTTTGAAACTGTAAGAAATAAAAACCCTTTTTTGAAGTTAAAGAAATGAGAATCGGTCCACTGCTATCTTGAGTCTCTTATCCTAATAATGAACCCTCACAAAGTGGCGCCCAACGTGATTTTTTTAGAACAACCTGAGGAAGGGGGGAACCACAAAAAAAAATCTTGGGAGATGTTTGGCAGAAAAAAATCGCTTGTTGATAACCAGTCATCCGAGACAACATACAACCGGACAAATCAAATAACATGGGTGAAGAAAAACCCCGCGGAATGTCTGGGTAGCAAACCAGCACCAGTCCGGTTAAAAAAATTCGAAAGAGGATGTTTGGGGAAGCATTTTTTGAACCCTTTAAACGGTAGCCACGGCAGCACAAGGGCCCACGAGAAAAATGGGCGTTAATTTTAACTCCTTGTTTAACAGGCCATTACAAGAAATAGTTTGATCCTTAGGCCGGAAGAGGCATCCATATATCAAAAGGTGAAAGAACTATTCTACAAACACTCAACCTAACTCCAGAAGCGTATCGGAAAAATTTTTCGGGCACTGCCCTTTTAAAACAGAGCAATCTTTCCTCTTCCTGGGCACAACGATTAAAGGGCACATGCCATCAAATGGCTAAGACCGGCAGAACCCAGCAAGGAAAATGATAAAGCTATTATAATAGAGCATATCATACAAAATTTCCAACACAAGCTGAATTTGGGGTACGGAGAAATAGACCACATACACTTGAAGAGGTGGTACCACCCGGGAAAGGGCTCGAAATCGGGGGGAAGAACTTCGACGGCACGAGAGGGCCATTTGGAGCAAGACTCATCAACGCCGCGAGAAACGCCACCTTGAATAAGATTCATCGCGCGGACAGGGAACACAGCAAACTCACTTAATACGCGAGACTGGAACCTAATGGCGTGGGAGATTCCAACAGACAACGTGCGGCAGATACCTCGAGAAATATGTTCAATAGAGGGGGAAAAGGGAAAATGAGGATGAACTTTTTTTCAAGGGAAAAACAACCGTCCCGTATGTTATGGTTGCGGATCAAAACCCCCCACTTCGTTCGAGATTTTAAAAAATCCAATGTTCTTGGGGGGGCCTAATGTAGAGACACTGACTAACCTAAAAACCCTAAAAAACGATGGGAATTATGGCACGGTCAACGGGGAATGTAAAAAGCTTTTTGATACAGGCTTGCGAGAACTTTTTGTACGAAATGTTTTGGGGGCTCCTGAGGAAAAACAGGTTAAATTAAGTGCATACAGGTGAATCTAATCGTATGGTACTGCAGCGTAACAGTGGAAATCGGGGGCGTCCAAAAGAAAATGATTTTGGGGGATTGTACCTAACCCTTTCATATGAAATTTAATGGGAGAGATTGGTTTTGCTTTGATGATTTTTACAGATGCAGGGAAAGGGGTGGTGGGGACGTCGAGTCGGAACAAGGGCATTTGGAGGGAGATGACCAACGCCTCTCGTGAGAGGGTGAGATTCAGCAACAGAAAGATGCTTCTCTAGATAATGTTTGAAATAAGATATCGACTTTAAAATATAGATGTACTTTAGACAAGTTTATGGAAAAACAAGGTTTATTTTAAAATTTTATTGATCCAAGGGTAATGAAAGGTTATTGTCCCTTCCCTTGGAGAAAGGAACTGTTGAGATAGCTCATGATATCCCCCAGCGGACATTTTCAATGAAAAAATGGATAACGACTTGAGTTAAGTTTTGGTGGCCAGGATAAAGAAAGATATTATGATTCTGTAGATCTTTTCCAGAATGTCAAAAGGGTTTAAAGAAAAAAACCACCACCGGGGGCTGATTTAAAACCCCTGCCATTTAGATCAACCATTTGACAGAATAGCTTTAGATTTGATTGGTCCTTTACCAAAATCTTCAGGTGGACATCTTTATGCCTTGGTAATTATTGATTATGCAACCAGGTATCCCGAGGCCATACCTCTGAGAACAACTTCTGCGAAAATTTTAGCACAGGAGTTGTTAAGAGTGTTTTCTAGACTGGGTTTCCCACGAGAGGTCCTTACGGATCAAGGGGCAAATTTTATGAGCAGAACCTTCAAACATCTATGGAAATTATTAGATGTCACACCTTTAAAAACTACAGTATATCATCCCCAGACAAATGGTCTGGTGGAGAGATTTAATAAAACGTTAAAAACTATGTTAAGAAAACTAATACATGACAATCCGAGAAAATGGCACCTCTTACTTGACCCTTTAATGTTTGCTGTTAGGGAAGTACCACAATCCTCTACAGGATTTTCTCCATTTGAGCTCCTGTATGGCAGGACTCCACGTGGAATATTAGATCTGATCAAAGAAAAATGGGAGGAGGGTAATGATGAGGCTAGATCTTATGTGAAACAGGTAATAGAAATGCGTGATCATCTCAGACAAGTAAGAGAGCTGGTAAAGCATAACGTAGGGAAAGCACAATTAGGACAACAGCGTCGGTATAATCAGAAGGTTCGACATAGAAGCTTTAGAGTGGGACAAAAAGTACTTTTACTTCTTCCACTAGAGGGAAGCAAACTATTAGCTCGGTGGCAAGGCCCATATATTATAAATAGAAAAATAAATGATGTAGATTACGAATTAGATATGCCTGACACAGTAAAAGGAAAGGGAGTCTATCATGTGAATTTACTTAAAGAATGGACAGAAAGAGAAGTATTGATGGCAGACGTACCTGAGGAAGAGCTATGACCAGATTGGAATGCGAAAGGGACTACTGATTTACATGTACAAATTTGTCAGAAACTAAGGACTAAACAGAAGGTGCAAGTAGAACAATTAGAGGATGAATATAAGGACACATTTTCGGCAACGCCAGGTAGCACGAATGTTTGTGAACATAGTATACAAACGATTGGGGACAAGGTTATGAGGGATCAGGGTCGAAAATGGCCAAGACACCTCATCCCGGTCATTGAAGAAGAAGTATGTAAGATGCTAGAAATGGGTGTCATTGAGCCTTCACATAGCCCATGGCGAAGCTACCCGGTTGTAGTGCCAAAGCCCGATGGAACCATAAGATTTTGTGTAGATTTTAGAAAATTAAATTCAGTTTCCAAATTTGACGCGTACGCTATGCCCCGTATAGATTATTTGCTAGACAAATTAGGCGAATCTGCGTATCTCAGCTCCTTAGATCTCACAAAAGGTTACTGGCAGGTCCCGTTAAACAAGCAAGACAAAGAGAAAACTGCATTCGGAACACCGGTAGGATTGTATCATTTTACAAAAATGCCATTTGGCCTCCATGGCGCTGCGGCAACCTTCCAGAGATTAATGGATAAAGTATTAGAGCCTGTCAAAGAATTCGCGGTTGCCTATATAGATGATGTCATCATCTTTAGCCATAGTTGGGAAGAACATTTAGAACATCTGAGGGTGGTCTTAAACGAACTGAGAAGAGCTAATTTGAAAGTAAACCCAACAAAATGTAAAATAGCCAGACCAGAAGTGAAATTTTTGGGTTTCATGGTAGGCCAGGGGAAAATAATGCCCATGGAAGATAAAATAACTAAAGTAACTGAATGGACTACACCTAGGACAAAAAAGGAGGTGCAACAATTCTTAGGCCTCGCGGGATACTATCGCAATTTCATTCCACATTTTGCGGACATTGCGGCACCTCTCACAGATCTCACCCAGAAAAAATTACCAAAAATGGTGAGATGGTCTTGTAAGGAACAGAAGGCGTTTGACACGCTTAAGGAAAAATTATGCTCCCATCCAGTGAGATCTGTCCCTGACTTTTCACTGCCTTTTATTTTGCAAACAGATGCCCCAGACAGGGGCATAGGGGCTGTATTATCCCAAGAAAAGGATGGACAAGAACATCCTATCGTTTTCCTTAGTAGGAAGCTGAGTAAGAGAGAACGCAATTATTCTACAATTGAAAAAGAGGCGTTGGCGGTTAAATGGGGGATGTCGTCACTAAAATATTACTTATTAGGTGCCCCGTTCTTATTAATTACTGATCATGCCCCGTTGGTGTGGTTAAATAGAATGAAAGATGTTAGCCCACGACTGACGCGTTGGTATCTTAGCCTACAACCATTTTCTTTTGAGATTAGATATAAGAAAGGAAAAGAACACGTTAACGCGGATTATTTCTCCCGACAGGGTCCTTGGGCACAATACCCCGATGACCAGACGGCCCACTTGGCGGGGGGGGGTACGTGAGAGAGGGACCCCTCAAGACAACAGGAATGAGAGTGGTCCGTCTGACAAGATAGAGGACACCAAGAAAGAGGATCAGACAGTGGAACAAGCTGCAAGAAGGGACCTAGGCGCGCGAAGGAAGCAAGTGATAGGATTAAAGGACATAACGACTTCTGAAGGGGATAAAGAGCCAGAGTTCTTATGGGCAGTAGAAGAGATGGAGGAAAAGGGGGGGAGCCTATTTCGCGGGGCGCGTGTGAGACAGGGGAGGATTTTGACGGTTGTGGACGGCAGTTGGTTTCAGTTGGAACTCAGACAGAGGAGGGAGGAGGAGAGGAAGGAAAAAAGACAGTCAAGAAGATAGGAGAAAGAGAGATAACATGGGCTGTCACAGTTAAGCCTCTCCGTTGGCCTGAAACCTCAGAGAGGTTTCAGAAGTTATGGAGGAAAGACAAGAATGGCAATCCTCTAGCTCAGTGGGCGAAACATCCATGTTGTGGAACCCGGTGTATGGGTCGCGGAGGGAATATCCGTCAGCTCCCGTAAATGAACAAGAGTCAAGAATAAGACAATTCGAGCTTAGCCTCCAAGAAGAGGGTTTATTGTTTAATGTTACAAAAACTTGTTCTAAAGTAACTGTTAATGAAGATCATCAAGCCTACAGTAAGTTTGAAACTGTAAGAAATAAAAATCCTTTTGAAGTTAAAGATAATGAGAATCTGCGTCCACTGACTATCTTTGAGTCTCTTACTCCTAATAATGAACCCTCACATCCGCACCGGAATTTTTTTTACCTCTGGAGACCAGGTATTTGGAAAATGCGCTGGGGCGCGCTTAGGTGGGCATGGTCGTACTTAATTTTTTTTAAAAGTCCGCAACTGGTGGGAAAACAATTTTAAGGTCTGCATCTGGGAGCCCTTTGCCTCGGATTTTAGGGATCGTGTAAAAGTGCCCAGAGAGTCTGTTTTGCATCACAGAGAAGAAAACAACTAACAAAGCAGCACTTCAGATGAATGCCTTTTCTTCACCTTTTATATCAGATTACAGTACTTAAAATGAACTTTATTGGTACAGAGCACAACAAAAACAGTACGCTTATTCATTCCCTAGTTGATACACCGCAGAGATATGTTTCTTTTATAACAGGGAAGAAGGGAACAATCTGACACTGCCAACGCATCCCCATTTACTGTGATTACCATTTTTACTCTTTGTGTTGCAACCACAATTACTGCCTCTGATTGCTGCCACAGTAGATTCTCATTCCGCCTGGCTGACTTCCTCCGACCTCTCTGACCTCCTTTCGGCATGAGTTCAGGTGGAAGCACTCAACTTGCTGAGAGGGGTCACGGCCCCGGCCACCAGGGCTTGCCTCCACCAGGCTGCTCCCTGCCTTGAGAAGCAAGGCAACACAGTAAGAAGGATTTATTTCTCCCTTATCTGGGAACAGGACCAGAAATGAGCATGAATTGATTTGGCCTGAATCAGCTAAATTTGTCAGTGTGGCACCACAGGTTCTTTCAGACGAGGAAGCAGGCCTGGATTCCTTCCCAGCAGCCTTTCAGTGGGCAGCTGCCAAAGGAGACGGGGAAGGGAAGTCCTTGCCCCTGCCTCAAGTGGGCATCGGCCCCATGAGGAGGATCTGGTGGTGTGTGGAGGCTTCTGAGGGCAGCATGCCACTGTAGTAATGAACAATGAGGGATGAACCAACTGATGAATTTGGTTGATTTGGGCTGAATTAATTCATGCCTATCTCTAATGGCTGAATTAACCCATGGCTAGGCCCTAAGCTTTCAAGTATTTCAGGGCCCCTCTGGCACTTCATTCTTTCATTCCACTGCAGCTGAAATTCTGACCCTGCTCAATTGACGGGGCCCCTTCATGGGCTCTAGGCTTCAGCCTAGTCATCCCTACGAATAATATGGTCTAGTCTGTGATGGATCAATTATGGGACAGCTTTCCAGAGGAAGCTTACTCATTGGTGTCCACTTTACATAAACTGTGGAGCATGTGGTTTAAAATCTCCTGGGCATTTTAAGCTCTCATGTTTTTTTTAAGAACACCGATTTATCTTTGCATTTTTAAAACATTTCAGTTATTTTAGATGCTTTGTTGGATCTTGTACTGGAACTAGGATTCGGGAAAGCAGAGTTTGAATCCCTGTTTGTCCATGGAAACGTGCCCATGTAGCTTTCAACATTGCTGAAATGTACAGTAGGACCCCGTTATCCACTGGGCCTTCCTGTGGATAACAAAAACCAAGGTTAAGAGAGACCCCCCCAAGCCCCCCAAACTACTGTTTTGTGAGAGTAGCTTGCTTTACGGCTGCTGTTTAGGGACAGTAGCTTGATTTACAGCTGCTGTTTGTGACAGTAGCTTGCTTTGCGGCTGCTGAATTATTTATTTAATGTCTTCCTCCACCAACCATGGATAACTGAATCAGTGGTTAATGAATCCGTGGATACAGGGGTCCTACTGTAGCATTACACCTCTCCTTCCTTCATCTTCATTTGCAGCACACAACAGTTTGAAGAGGAGGAAGCTGAAGCTTCTGTGTAGCCTCTGTACATGCGTCAGAACTAGAGATGGGCACGAAACGAGCAATTTTTCGTTTTCATTTTCGTTTTTTCGTTTCGTTACACAACGAAATGAAAAATGAATTTTGTCTCCAAAATGAAACGAAATGAAACGAAACAACAGAAATTTTTGTCGTGCGTTTCGTTTTCATTGCGGCAAATACATTGAACTGTAATGAATGCTAATGAAACAGCAATTTTTCGTTTTCGTTTTCATTTTTTTCATTTCGTTACATAACGAAACGAAAATGAATTTTTTTGCAAAAAATCATGAAAAACGAAAACGAACCGAAACGGACCCCCCCTAAACAACAAACAAAACACCATTTTTTTGAGTCGTGCCCATCTCTAGTCAGAACCTTATTTTTTCTCCCTAGTTCTGGCTCATACAGCAAGGCTACCGAGATATATCAGCCTGCCCCTCTTCAGACTGTTTTTTTTTGTATATTCAAACAATGAGGAAATGCTTTCAAATGCCTGCATAGAGCTGGGTTTATGCCCAGTTAAATGAGAACAGAATTGTTGCTTAAATGTCTTTCAGATCACAGACTCTTGTACAAAATAGCTCAAGAAGAAGAAGAAGAAGAAGAAGAAGAAGAAGAAGAAGAAGAAATGAGTTATTTCAAGGAACTCAGATTTTGGCCAACGGTTCGTGAAGAACATGTTGCGTGAGCTACTATGTACTGTTATTCTTTATTATTATTCTTTATTATTATTCTCTTGCACTTTAACCTTTATGCATAACCTTTATGCATGAGGTGCCAAGTCCCAAAGCTAGTTCCTCTGTTAGATTCTGGCATTTTATAGCCATTAGCCAATTCTTATATCTCTATTATGGCAAAGAAAATAAGAGTCTTTGACAGTGAGCTGATGAAACTAATATGGAAACCCTGTTTATTTTCTTTTCCCTGTAAACAAACCTTTGCAGATTTTCATGGAAGATTATGGCTTCCTTGGAAAATCCATTTTTCTACCAGCCATTTAACATCAATCACACTGTTAAAAATGGAATATTTTGCTTTTCCTCATTAGCAGTTACAATTTACTGCTCAATTGTCTACCTCTGGGAATGTGCAACCCATGCTCCAAATTACTGTAAGATCTGAATAGTCTATGGAGTGAAATTCTTGGCAATCCTGAATGAGTTTCTGAGGCTGGAGGTGTTCCAATCTTGGTACATGCAAAATGCTTAATTCTGTACCAAAATGTGAACTCTCTGAAATCTGTCTCTATTTTGATGCTTCTTACTGTTGTTAACCAGCTCAAAAAAGAGCCATCCCTCAAGGAGGTGAAAGGGATGGCTTGTAGGAACAGGGCCTTTTTGGCAGCTGCCCCCAGATTATGGAATGCCCTCCCAAGTGAGACCTGCTTGGCACCAACGTTGATAACATTCTGGCTCTAGGTAAAAACCTTCCTGTTCCAGAACTTTTAAAACTGATTATTGTGGATCCTGATTACGATTTTAGTGTAGTATTTTAATGTATTGTATTTATTGTATTTAAATGTTTTATTGTTTTAATTTTATTGCAATTTTGATGTTTTAATTGTCTGAATTGTTTATTTTGATTGTGAGCTGCCCAGAGACCTTTGGGTAGTGGGCGGCATACAAGCTATATAAAATAAATAAATAAATAAATAAATAAATAAATAAATAAGAGCAGTGACATGTCTACTGTTAACTTCTTTTGTCATAACAGCAACATGTCGGCTAAACTTGTCTTTGAAGTGTAGGCATTTTTTATACATTTTCAGACGGGGCTGTCATCATACCATGCTAACTCCTCTTCCTGTGGTGCTTTCAGTATTGGGAAACAATGCACACAAATCAGCCCTGCAAGAAACTCTTTGTTCCAATCCTCCATAAACTCACTTTCAGTCAACTTATTAGATAGAATGATGACACCAAGGTTGCCTGGTCCGTTTGTCTATTCATGTGATGTGCCATCAAGTCACTTCACCTCAGGACAACCCTATGAGTCAGCGGCCTCCCCAAAGGTGCTGCCCTTAGTTGCCTTGCTTAGCTGTTGCAAAACTCAAAAAGTTTTGGCCTTTTTCTTTTTACTGAATCAATCAAATTTGTATTAGTTAGTCTGGCTCCTTTCCTGCTTGCCTCCAGCTTTTTTCCCCAGCAGTGTGGTCTTTTCAGCTGGTTCCTGTCTTATGATGTGCCCAGGTTAGTTATTTTGCTTCAACAAAGTGTTCAGGTGCTCATTTGTCCTTCTGGCCATCCGTGGTATCCCTACGGCATTCCCCCTCTCCCCCATCATGTTTTTCCCCATCAGCTTTCTTCATTACCCAGCTTTCATATCCATAGAGAGTACCTAGGAATATTATAGTATGGTTGATCTTGGCTTTAGTCTGTAGCAACACTTTTGTACACTTAAGGATCCGTTCTAGTTACTTCATTGCTGCCCTAGCAGATTTAATAGAGGTACAATCAGATCACATAACTAATCTGGGCACATCACATCTGATTGTGATGAGAAGTTCCAATTGGCTAGAAATGATGTTCCTTCAGGGCATACAGGAATCATTCTAGTCCAGCTCTAAACAAGAGTAGCCCTGCCACTAGACTGAAAAGGTGCAGCTTGGATATGGTGCCGCATAAAGCTGGTTTGTTAATTCATAATTGGGCATAATGAAATATTTTACGAGATGCTTTTGGGGTTCCCAACACCCCAAAACCGTGCCCCATACCATGCACAAGCACCACACGAAAACCCCAAACAAATTGGAACTTTCCCATAGAAATAATAGGCAAGCTGCTCTGCAGTCTTTTCCCAGCCTGAGCGGCACTGTTGCTGAACCAGGAGGCTTTGATTAATTGAAATACAACAACATCATTCACCATAGACCCTGAAGAGCCTAAGCCACTAACAAAACTCCATACACACCTGGATTCTCCTTTCCCCCCTCCACTAGATTTCGTCCCCCCTCTCTTTCTCTTGCCTTCCCCTCCCCACCACCCTGCGCTAGAAGGCATCCCCCTGCTCCCCTCTTAACCTCTCACCCCACCATGTTTTCCTGGGTACTCCCCCCCCCCGCTCTCTATGCTTGGGACCACCATCTTGGGCAAGAACCAGGGGGAGAGAAGGAGGGAAATGGTGACTCTTTGGCATGGTTGCATCTTCCAGAAGGGACTACACCAATCAAGGAGATTCCAGGGCGAGGCAAGAATCTCCTCATGGACAATAGGATTAATCTCAGCCAGGAGACTGCCAGGAGACCTCTCATTGTCTCTTTTCCACATACCCTGGAGAAACTTGTCTAACGATTTGGGACCCTTCTGTTGACTTTCCAGCCCTCCTATTGAATTGAAGATTAGCCAACCCCCTGGACAATGTGATTTCCTTCTGCCCCATTGTTTCCAACCATCACAGCTCATAAACACCTCAATGGCAAACATTAACCCAGTCACACCTGGATTATGGGGCAGAGACTGGATAATGTTGCCAGCCCCAGGACCACCCCCGAACCACCCCAGGACCGCCCTGGGAGACGCCCTGGACTGTCACCATTGGTGGCCTCCCTGAAGATCGCCATCTACCTATCCCAGGGATCTGTGTGCACTCTGTGGGAAGGGAGGGGGAAAGGTATAAAAGTTTGCAACCATTTTGTTTTTGGGCGGAACACCTCTGCACTGTCCTGGTCGGGGTGTTGGCCTGCTGTTCTTTATTGAGCTCAATAAACACAGTATTTTTTCCTGGATCTCTCTCCTGTTGGATTCCTTATTGGGTGTTTGGGTTCCAACAGAACTCAGCGGGACTAGCCTTCCTGAAAACTCAACATGTTCACAATTGTCAGATCTCCAGAAATAGCTCACACCAGACCATGCTGTCTGGCTGTGGAGCTCAATTCTCCACTGTGCCTCCTTGATTGGCGATGCCCTTAATGATCCATAGACTCCCTTCCAGCTTGCAAGTTCCAAGGTTATCTATGGCTGATACTTCACGTTCATCTCATCACTGTTCATGGTCCCGCTTGGGACCGGTACGAAGTAATCTAGCAGCACATCCATTGAGGGACGAGAGGAGTTCGTCCCGACCACGCCCCCTGAACTGCAATTTAAGCGGGATGAGAGATTCCCCTCCCTGGCCTCGGGAATCTGCTCATCACACTTCTCATTCCGAGATGAGTGCCTGTGAGGTAAGGCTCGTCATGCAATGTGCCATTCTTCATCTCATGGCAGGAGTGCGAAGTGCCATTCGCCAGTGGAGTCAGCAACGCAGTGCGGAGAGATTAAAAGACAAATGCCTCAAACTTAGCTCTGTTAACGCATTGAAGGCAAGGCTTCAGAGAATCGAAACATCGAAAAACAGAAGGTCAGGCCAAAACAAACAAACAAACAAAAAAACCCGGAGAACAAAGGCATGGAATTTCACATCTCATCACGGAACGAGGATGTGCGGTAATAGTCATGCCGGTATCATTCATCATGCCCATGCGTACACGGGAACAGAGACAGAACCCGGGAAGAAGAGCACGTGACAGTGACTGCCATCAATATGCAACGAACTTCCTCCTAGGATGAGAATGGACGTGAAGTAACCGTCTAAGATGACCTAAGATGCCACATATTTTTCTCTCTCTCTCCGCCTGATAGCACCCTTAGTTTCATAATAGACAGCACATTGGAGATAGTAATCAGCATCTATGTGCTTTCCACCAAGACACCTATTTGAAGTTTCATGGAAGGGCAGCAAATTGTTGATTATTCTTTTTATTACTGGGTTTTTTGGGGGTGGGTTGGGGCATTGGGTGGGTGGGGGTTAGTGGTAGTCAGGGGAATAGTCACCCGTGGGATTTTTCTGCCTCTGGAGTAGGGATCTGACGAATACTTGCTACATACAGTATTTTTCTGACTATATGGCTATATTTTTGTCTAAAATTGTTAGACCCAAAATTGGCGGTCGTCCTATACATGGAAGTAAGCTGAGGAGCGACTCGTACGGTTGCAAAAGTGTAATTTTGGGTTGGAAAATGGGGGGTTGTCTTATTCATGGGCTGAGTTCTGGATGGTGGGCATTAGATTTTTAAAAAAAAACACCAGTTCTTTCAGGTGTCTTCCATCATTTTCAGCCAAGAAATAACAGCTTATCTCAAAGTAAGGGCTAGGTGAGGCTAAGTTCCCTGGTAATTCCAAGGCATTATGGGACTGGTAATTTCCTATGAAATGGAGCATAGTAATTAGGGAGCATAGTAGTTAGGGAGACTACCAGGTCTATAAGGCCATGATGCTTCCATAGACACCTTAGATTTGCCCAGCAAATCTCTGGTATATGGGAATCTCCATGCTCAGCATGTCCAAAAAAATGTCATTCTTTCTCACCTGAACATGAACACCTGAAAGAACTGTGTTGTTTGGTCAAAATCCCTGAGAACTCCAGCTGGAGGAATTCCATACATTCCAAAAATCCAGTGCTTTACTGGCCATTCAACACATCGCTGAGATGGGCTGCATGTGTTTCTCTTGGCCAAATCTTGTCCCAGATCTGGTGCTTCTAAAAATGTTTTCTTCCTGTAAGCCAAGGTCTCTCCTTTCTTTAAAAATGAATAATAATTGTAACTGGGATGGTTTTCTGTAACTTGTTGGCCGCTCTGGACTCTCGTGAAGAAGGGCAAGATACGAATTGCATTTCTTCTCCTTCTTCAATTTACAGAAAAACACATCAGTCACAATTGCAAAGATGAAAAATTCAGACCCTCAAATTAAGGACCTCTAAAATCACAAACTATACACACTTAACATGACAAACGCATAGAATTATGGATCACAACTATCCCCTAAAAGCAATGCAAATGAGCAACAATCAAGGACCAATGGACCATGTCCTTATTCCCCTGAAAGCCTGTACAAATAGGCGTGTTTTTAACCACCACCTGCAGGACACAATGAGTGGCATGATATCTTGACACAAGGGAGTTCTCCAAATGGGGTGCAGCCATCAACAAAGCCCTGTCACACAGGGTACTCCTGTGGGCTGTAGCACTCTTGAGCACCACAGGACTTGGCCTGGTTGTTCAATGTTCACTTTAGAACTGGTAATAGGACTTGATTCTTTACCCTGCCTCCAGAAGACAAACTCAAGATGCTGAAGTCTCTTGAAGACATTCTCTCTGGAAACTTTAGCATTGAAAGCATGGGAAAGGGACTACCTCTACTACTGCCACTCCCTTATTTCTGCTTCCAGAGATAGCTTCCTTCCTCTGCCTGCCTACAGCTCATGCCAGGCTGAGTTTTTCTTGAAAGCAAGTATGGTACCTACCTCCCACTCAGTTAATGAGATATAATCCGATGCAATTATGCATAGGTTTGTGGCTGTAATTACGTGCAGTTGCCTCATTTCAACCTATACCGTTGCTTTGGAAATACAAATATGTCTGCAATATAATTTTGGTGCGTAGTTAGATAAACTGGGAAACATGTCACACCAATTAGCAATATCCTTTCCTACAAACAATTACAAGGCCAACACTCACATATCTGTCATTTTTCAAAGATTTTTCCATTTTTTGCTACTAAGATGAGGATGTTGACAATTAATCTTTTCCTGCTCGGCTCTTCAGATGAACAATGCTGCTTTCAAAAGTGAGTACTTAAAGTTAGGCTTTTCAAATAATCGTCAAACAGGAATATTAATGGCTTTCCTTGTCAGATATGACATCATAAAGCTCTCAGAAATAACGCTTCCTATTATTTTGTGGGCTTAAATATAGATTTAAGTGCCTCATTTGAGATTTGCTAATTTTAATTTAACTCAGTAGATGACTTTAATTATCCTATTACATGGCAGTAGTTCATCTGCTTAAGTAGACTGCTCAGGAATCTATGATTTGCAATCAATTCATGTGCCTCCCAGCTCCTTACTGGCACATTTTGTGGATCAAACATCACATTCAAGGAGACTTCAATTTCTAACTCAGAGCACAGTCTTTACTAGTCAAGGTAGCCCAAAGCCCCATGACTCCACACAAAGCTAGTTGCAGTTGTGTGGCCCTCTCCTAACGTCTGTCTGTCTGTCTGTCTGTCTGTCTGTCTGTCTGTCTGTCTGTCTGTCTGTCTGTCTGTCGTTGTGACTGACTCTTCATGACCCCATGTCCATGGAGTTTTCTTGGCAGGAATACTGGAGTGGCTTGCCAGTTCCTACTACAGGTGCCTACAGCACTTGGTATTCCCTGGTGGTCTCCCATCCAAGTACTAACCGAGGCCGACCCTGCTTAGCTTCCGAAATCAGGCGAGACTGGATGTGCTTAGGGCATCTAGTCAGCTATCTCCTAACCAAGATATGTTGAAACCTAGTGATGACCAGAGTTTAGGATGTTATTTTTAAAAAGGAACCCATTGTATTATTTGTTAGTTCTCAGCAGCCAAGTGGCCATTATCGTTCCCTTTACTCCAATCACTCTAGAAATCAGTTTCATTACAAATAATTCACACAGTAATGCCTTGTTGTTATGACTGTGTGTTTGTGTGTTGTGTCGTTACAGTCATGACCAACCCTTCGCCTACAGCACCTGGTATTCTCTGGTGGCTGCCCATCCAAGTACTAACCAGGGCCAACCCTGCTTAGCTTCCGAAATCAGGCGAGATCAGATGTGCTTAGGGCAGGGGTGGCGAACACGAGGCTCTCGAGCCGCATGCGGCTCCCGGCCAAAATGAATGCGGCTCTTTGCCTCTTATCATTATTTTGTATACTGTGGCTCTTTGCCAAGTTTGGATTTTGTTATGCTGCTTCTGAGGAGGGACCTCTGAGGAGAGATCTCCGAGCGCGGAGTCCCGCCCCCAGGCTGCATCATCACATCTCCCATACCCCGGAAACAACTGCACAGGCCAGAGAGCGGGGGGACCCGTGTGTCACATGTTGTGTCACATCTTGCCGTTAGTTCTTAGTGTGGAGGACGCAGCACACCCTCACCATCACTGCAGGATTTTTACCCTCACTCAAAATGGCAAAATGCAAAGCTAAACGAAAATATGAAGATGAACACAGGACATTTTTGGAAGAATGGGAAGATGCTTTCTTCTTTATTGAACGGAATGGGAAAGTTTAATATGCAATACTATGATATCACATTTCAAGGCTTCAAATCTTCAGCGTCATTTTAGAACTCTCCATGCTAATATTGACAAGGAATTACCCAAAGGTACTGAACTACGCAAGCAAAAACTGAGCACCTTGAAAAGCCAGGTAAAAAGACAGTCTCAAATGTTTCAGCAATTAACCAAGCATGGAGAAACTGTGACCCTTGCATCCTATAAAGTGGCGTGGAACATTGCCCGTGCTAAAAAACCATACAATGAGGGGGAGTTTCTAAAACAGTGTTTTGCGGATGTAATTGAAACCTTGGCTCCAGACAATAAAAAACTCAAAGATTCCATCAATGATCTCCAGCTATCACGGCACACAGTTGAAACCAGAATAGCAGACATAAATAATGTGATTGAGTCAGATCTACATGCAGACTTGAACGCATGTGCTTATTTTAGTGTTGCATTAGACGAGTCATGCGACATACAAGACAAGCCACAGTTGGCAATATTTGCGCGAATGGTTTCTGAGGACTGCGTGATTAAAGAAGAGCTTCTCGACATCGTCGCATTAAAAGACAGAACTCACGGTACTGACATAAAAGAGGCAATGACTGCCGTTTTTAAAAAAGCGAATATGTCTTTTGAAAAACTCACCGCAATAGTCACGGATGGAGCACCGTCGATGATTGGCTCAGTAAATGGACTTGTGGGTCTTTGTAAAGGTGATGACGCCTTTCCTGAATTTTGGAACTTCCACTGCATCATCCATCGTGAGCAACTTGTGTCCAAAACACTGAATTTAGACCACGTTATGAAGCCTGTGCTGCAGATTGTGAACTACATCCGTACGCATGCCCTTAATCACCGGCAATTCAAGAACCTCATTGCAGAACTTGACGCAGACTTGCCCGGTGACCTGCCACTGCACAGCGCAGTGAGATGGCTCTCAAGAGGCAAAGTAGTTTCGTGCTTTTTTGAGCTTTGGAAACAGTAAAATTGTTTATGGCAGAGAAGAACAAAACGTATCCTCTGCTTTCAGACCCTGAGTGGCTTATGGATTTGGCATTTTTAGTGGACATGCTTTCACACTTGGATAAACTAAACGTGGACCTGCAGGGGAAATTAAAAACTCTTCCTGAGCTGACACAAAGTGTATTCTCCTTTGTAAACAAGTTGAAGCTTTTTAAAGCACACATTCAAAACAGCAATCTATCCCATTTTCCTTCTTTGCGCAGCACCCTGCAGAAGACCGGTGTTAAAACAGATATAGCTGGATACGTGAAACAACTTACACAACTGCAAGAGAAGTTTACTTTCCGGTTTGAGGACTTGGACAAAAAAAGACCACAGATCACTTTTCTCATCGACCCGTTTAATGCTGACACCGACTGCCTGAAAACCCCACTTGTTACTGATGAGGCAGCGAGTGAACTAGAAATGATTGAGCTATGCGAGGACGATAGACTGAAATCTCTTTTGAAGGAAGGCCATGTTACGTTTTGGAGAGCTGTGCCAACTGAAAAATACCCGTGTGTAAAAAGAGCTGCTCTCAAGCTGCTGTCTATGTTCTCGTCAACATACGTCTGTGAGAAGCTGTTTTCTACTTTGAAACACGTGAAATCAAAGCACCGGTCCATTCTGACTGACACTCATGTAAAGGAACTGCTCCGAGTGGCTACAACTGAATACAAACCTGATTTGCAGAAGATTACTGAAAACAAAAGATGCCAGAAATCCCACTGAGATTATCATCCCATCACTCCAACAAGGTAACAAAAAACACCTGTCTGAGCATGTTATATTATGTATTTAATATATTATTGTTAAAATTATATGCTTTTGTGTGAGTGTTTGTTTTGGCAGGTCACTGCATGGTGTGGCTCTCTGACTCTCACAGTTTAAAATTTTTGCTCTTTTTGTCGAACTTGTTCGCCACCCCTGGCTTAGGGCATCTAGACAGCTCCTCTTCTAGGCAGCTCCTCTTTGCAGGACAAGGGTCAGCTATATTCCATATGATTTTCTGTAAACTGTCGTAGAGATTGTGCTTCTGTGGGGTCGGTAAAATATAGAAATATAATCCCTAATTCCCTCTAGTGGCCACTTCTGATATTACAATTTTCAAATATTTTCAACAACACAACAACACTCCAGAATACTTCTATTGTCATTAAGGATTGAAAAGAAGATGACACAAACCCCAGAAATATCTTGTAAGAATTGCTTTTGGGGCCATTAAAAAGAATTTTTGAAAATAATGAACACTGAGTAACTATTTGACCACTTGTTATTCTCCTTTTACCTTAACTCAGCCATTACCCTAAAAGTAATGACATTCTTCTAAAAGCAATGACAACTCATGATAAGCAAGGGGTGTACCTACTCCCAATATTTTTGGGGGTAAGATGCGTTGCCAGTCCAGGAGCTGTCCATGATTACTGGTAATGTTATCTTTGGTCACTTTGTCACAGAGCAGAGCTTTGTTATTACATGTTCTGCTATGAATTCCTTTCACTTTTGTCAATTCTCTGCCAGCATAGTGGCATGGATATGGCATAACCCAACTCCTTCCTTGCCCAGCCCTTTCTCTGACTCTTTTTGCCCTTTTTACTACGAGATCAATTCTGTAATACGTTGTTCTACTGAAAGATCAGTCAGAAGAAGATGTTGCAACCCTCACCTATAAAACCAATGAACTGTTAAATGAGAATGAACACATTTCATGCACCCTTCTCAAGTGTTTTCAGTGGTGGATGAAAAGCTGTACATGGCAGCCAACACCTCCAATAACTGATAGTAGTTGCACCCAGCCTGACCCATGAGCTGCGGACTGATTTTACATTTGAAGCAAATTCTTTTTCAGACAATGTTAATTTCCCTTCAGTGGAAAAACAAACCAAAACCTCTAACTGTGCATGCAATTTATTCAAAATGTTTTGAATAAATTTGTTTTGGTTGTACTCAAATTGTCTGGTAATGCCACTGTTTTGCATTTCTTCAGCAATTTTTGAAGGTTTTTAGCAGGACCTCGGTCCACCTACAGAAGGGGAGGGAAAGTTTATAAAATGAAAGCCCAGAGAACTGTTAGGCTAGCAAACCTTCTAGAAGGGAATACAACTCAGGGCAGGAGCCCTAACAAATTGCTGCATGCTCTACTCCTCTACTCTGCTGTCTTCTACACTACCTTGGGTCCCAAGATGTCCTTGCATTTTTAAAAAGCAAGCCTTCACCACTAGTTGCATCAACCAAGAACACTGAGGACCCAGGGGTCCTCCGTGGGAAACACTGCCCTAGTCAGAGGGCCAGGAATCTGTTTCATATTTCTTTAAAGTCATATTGTACTCCGTGGTTGCTTTTACACGACCCCTAAAATCTGAGGCAAAGGGCTCCTAGATACGGAACTTAAAATTGTTTTCCCACCAGCTGCAGACTTTAAACAAAATAAAGTATGACCACGCCCACCTAAGCGCACCACAGCGCACTTTAGAAGTACCTGGTCTCTGGAGGTAAAAAAAAATTCCGATGCAGATTGTAAAACTGTGTACGCCGGGCTCCCCTCACCTTCTGTTTGTTTTTTTGTCCCCGCCACCCCTTTAAGAGACAGGAATCCCTATGGGGCTGCTCTGGACGGCAGACATAGGTGAGGGAGGTGAGCCTGCATTCTTTTCTGCCTTTTTTTCTTCCTCCCCTCACTGCAGACAGGAGCAATGAAGTACGGAAGGGTGGGAACAGAGAAAGCAGAACAAACCCCCATGATCTCTGGTCTGAATTAGACCCTTTTTATACATGACCCCTAAACTCCGCGGCAAATGGCTCCCAGCTCCGGAGCTTAAAATGTTTACCCACCAGCTCCGGAGTTAACAGGAAATTAAGTGCGACCCCGCCCACTTTAGCGCATCCCAGCGCAGCTTTCAGATACCTGCTTTTTGGAGGTGAAAATTATTTGATCCGGTGTAACGATAGCTTGCTTCTGTTTGTTTGTTGTTTTTTGGCTCCCGCCCCTTTAAGAGCTACTTTTACAGAGATGAGAGGCAGAACGGAGGTGAGCGGCATGCTTTTCTTTCTCTTTTTCTCCCTCCCCTCACGCAGCCAGCAACCAGGAAGTGCGGAGGGGGGTGGGAACGCCCGAAGAGCGACGAACCCCTAAGATCTCTGGTCCGAATTTAAGTGGCCAGCGGATCTTAGGGGTCGTGTAAAAAGGCCCTTAGTTGTCAGTGGATTTTAGAGGTTGTGTAAAAGCACCCTGTGTTGCAGAAGCTTTTCATAAGTGCTGTGCTTTCTGTAGAGCTCTCTTTCCCATGCTGAAGAGGATAAAAAACCTATGGGTCCCTGAAATTAGCAAGGTCCAGTTTTCAAGGCCTGAGAGATGGGACTGGATGGGGCAAGAAGAAGACATAATTTGCTAAAATATGTAAACCATCCCTTAGGTTGCAAAATGGCTCCTCAAAGGGATCTGTGAATGCACTGTTGCTGTGTATTCCCTTTACATGTTGATCCAAAGGTCTCTCTCTCTCTCTCTCTCTCTCTCTCTCTCTCTCTCTCTCTCTCTCTCTGTGTGTGTGTGTGTGTGTTTGTATGTGCTCAGTTTTCTTGCACAATTTTCAAAACGTCTGTAATCTGTTTACTTGCATGAATGAGTTCCATCGGGGAAAATGGAACCAAGCAAACCTGCACAGTTTCTTTATACAGGTCATTAAAAAGCGAAAATTTGTCATTCTCTCGGGAAAGACCCATGACTAAAAGCTTCCTGCTGGTTCTAGCTTACATATTTTTCTCAAAAATCATTTTTTTCAATCCCAGCTGCTAAACCTGAGTTGTTAATCACTTAAAATGTTTTTGGAGCACACTTTTGATTAATAGACTTGTTACCATAGAACACATTTGCGGCCTAGCGAACCATTAGTACAAAGACTTAAGAGTTCCCATAATCCAAGTTTAAATCCTTTTTGAAGCAGAACTTCTAAAAAGTTACTTTTAAGGCTAACATTTCGAGAACCTACGAGCCCCAAAATGGCTCGAGCATTCTTGTAGCTGTCATAAAATATAATAATAATTTCTCCTACCTCTGGTTCAGATACCACCTTCAAGACTGTATATCTGCCTCTGGTTTGGGCAGCAAGAGAGACAACCTGAAAAGCTTACTACCTAAGGCAGGGCAGCATCCCAGGAGACCAGCCATGTTCTCTCCTGGCAGTATCCAGTTCAAATGTTGCTTGCGAGAAAGGGTGTTTATACACGACCCCTAAGCTGCGCTGCAAATGGCTCCCAGCTCCGGAGCTTAGAAATGTTTCCCCACCAGCTCCGGAGTTTGCAGACAATTAAGTGCGACCCCACCCACTTTAGCGCCACCCAGCACACTTTTCTTGTACCTTCTCTCTGGAGGTGAAAATTTTTTGATGCGGATAAGAGTGCCGGGCTCTCCTCGCTTGTCTGTTGTTTTTTTGCCTCCCGCCCCTTTAAGAGCCCCTTGAGAAGGAACCAGGAAGTAATGGGGCTCGTGGCAAGTGCTGGAAGTGCTGAGGGGTGGGGACGCAGGAACAGAAACGAACCCCCAAGATCTCTGGTCCGAATTTAAGGGACCAGCGGATCTTAGGGGTCGTGTGAAAAGGCCCAAAGCTGAGGAGCCACACTTTTCCCCCTGGAAAGGCAATTGGCCCCCAGCAATTCAGTAGAGAGGGAAATAGGTCCTATAGCACTGCTGTTTCTCATCTTGGTTTGTTCCCTCTGTCTACACCAATCTAATCTTGATGTAGGCAAGGCTGTTATTCCCTGTTGCTCACAGGAACAGATGAAATCAACCTGAATTAGCATCACTGAGGGGAAGGGGGGAAACAGAGAATGACACTTCCCTGGAGCTTTTTCATACAATATGCCATTTTAATATATGTCATTGAGAAATACAGGGATGAGCAGAGGGAAGTGAATCACCCTCACCCACCACATGTGAAGATTTCACTTCCAAACACACAAAAACACACCTATCCTACGGCAGGTGTGCCCTGTTTCTCTTTGTAGGGGCTCCCGTGTGCTGCATGTCTTTTTATAACAATTCCCCACAAAGAACAAAAGCAGATACAGTAACTGAAACACACATACACATCTTTTTGTACCCACAAACCTTAAAGCCTGCTTCTGAAGAATCATTTTTCCACCTAGTAGGGTAAATCAGTTTTTCATCTCAGAAGGGATTACTAAAACTGTGAGGATATGTTTTCTCATAATGAGAAGCCAGGAAAAACGCACTCAGTAGATTTCCAGTAAATATCAGTGGGAGGCATGAAGCTTCATCGTTCTAAATCAAAAATTAGATTCTGATGCTAATTTAATCCATCAATTACAATCATGGGCCTTTTTACAAGTCCCCTAAGATCCACTGGCCACTTAAATTCGGACCAGAGATCTTAGGGGTTCGTCGCTCTTCCTGTGTTCCCACCCCTCCACACTTCCTGGCTGCTGGCTGCGTGAGGGGAGGGAGAAAGAAGAAAGAAAAGCATGCCGCTCACCTCTGTTCTGCCTCTCGCTCCTGACGGCAACATTTCAGTCTATGTAAAAGTAGCTCTTAAAGGGGCGGGAGCCAAAAAACAACAAACAGAAGCAAGGAGAGCCCCGCACTCACTATTGTTACACCGGATCAAATAATTTTCACCTCCAAAGAGCAGGTACTTGAAAGGTGCGCTGGGACGCGCTAAAGTGGGCATGGTCGCACCTAATTTCGTGTAAACTCTGGAGCTGATGGGGAAACATTTTTAAGCTCCGGAGCTGGGAGCCATTTGCCCCGGAGTTTAGGGGTCGTGTATAAACGCCCCAAGTATGTGTTCCTCCTCCCCTCATTCCCATAATGCAAACACAGGAATATCACAACAAGCCAAAACTGAGTCTTTTAGAGGTGGTTGAGAAAGAAGAAGCTGTTGCCATGTTTGAAAGTGTT
>JAWVWN010003064.1:0-15488 GCA_037367305.1 Phrynocephalus vlangalii | reverse complement strand
TTTTTTGCAAAAATAGTTAAAATAAAAAATACTGGCCTTTGCAAAGCACCTGTTTTCAAGAGGCCTTTTAAGGAATCCCCACCGGAGCAGGGCAATTAGTAGGTATCATAGTCCGCCAAAAACAAGGAAAGCAGGAAGAGGGATCTCCTGGTCTTTAAGCCTGTTCCCCTTAGTTTTTTTTTGATTTTTAGAGCAGCAGAAGCCCTCCCCCGCAAATGACATGGGAAGGCCACAGCACCGGGGGGGTTGCGCAGGGCATTAGTTTTTTATAAGCAGGATTTTTTCCTTAGGAACTCCTTCTTTCTCTTTGTCAAACGCCTAGGAACGTCTAGATTTTTTGGCGACCCCTTCTCTGCAAATTATTTCCAAGTGGGTTTCCAAATGGGTCAAAACAACAATCCACTGGCTTACGAACTAGCGTAGATCCTTTTCCCCAAGGAGTTCGGGCACACAACAACAGGGCCAGGGCATCTGCCCCAGCCTTCCTGATGGGAGTCAGCATTCAGGATATTGGAAAAAAGCTGTCACCGGGGCGATGCCACCACTTTTGCCTCTCACGGGAGCCGGGGACTCAGAGCTGCAGCCAATGCTGTTTTGGCAGGGCACACATAAACGTTAAAATGGGGTTCCTAAATGGCCCCAAGTGAACCCAGGTGGTGCTTAAACCACTATAAACAAAGAGCCAATTTTTTTTACCTTTCTCTGTGCTGTCAGGGAAATCATCTGCAATGAGGGAAACATCCTACAAAGTCACTTTCCCCCCTCTGTGGTGCGGGCCCAATCAGACGGGAAGGCAGGGTGATACTGCCCTGCCCAGTTCCTGATTGGCCAGCACCCTGGAAAACCAAAGTTTAGATCGCAGCTTAATTTCTGTTTGGAGTTTAATTCTGCAGGAGCCCAGAGGAAGGCAAAGCAATTGGCTCTGCGTGTAGCAGAGGGTTCCAAGCACCACCTGGGCTCACGTGGCTTGTTTTGGAAACTCCTGGTTCTGAAATCAAATGCCCATCCCTAACATAAGAACATAAGAAGAGCCATGCTGGATCAGGCCAAAGGCCCATCTAGTCCAGCTTCCTGTATCTCACAGTGGCCCCACCAGATGCGTTTGGGAGCGCCTGAGACTAGATATCTGTCTCCTGATACCACGCCCCTGCATCCCCTGCATAGGGACTAGTCAGGGACTGAAAAGTTACTGGATAGTGTCTATATATGGATTGGAGAAGGTTCAGCTGAACAATAAAATGAACATATAACTGTTTTGTGTTTAAAGTCAAAGCTAAATATCAAATTCAAGTGCAGTATATGATTTGAGGATTATGTTACTTAATTAAACTACAGATTTAGTTTGAAAGTTAAAGCAAGTGTCTGTCTCTATCTATTTAGTACACAAGTCATAATTGCTTTGGAAGTGGTGCAGCAGAAAATGAAAAAAGGTCACACCACTGTTACAATGAGTAGCAGGGGTTTCTAAAATCCAGGTTTGCTCCAGTAAGCTTGCTAGACACGTGTGTGTGTGTATTCACAGAAGACCACAAAGAAGAAAGAGAAGTTACTTTCCTGTAAATATAGATGTTTGAGTGTTTCTTCTGTGAATTCACATGCTTCATGGGTTTCCTTCTGTGCCTGCAGCAGGTTACTCACAGCTTTAATTGATCTTTAATGAAAATCCCGGATGGATCTCCTCCATTTCATAGAAGAGGTGTTGCGTTACGAATCACACGGGACACAGAGTTTCGGGGTGCAATCATCTGGCGCTCAGGGCAGCATTCCTGTTCGTCTGTCTGTCAGGGTTCCATGGATGTCTGAGTGTCTCTCTGTGTCTGCATCGGCTGCGTGCATGTGAGATTGGTGATGATTCTCCCTCTGAGCCTTCTCTCTGAGCCTTCTTTCCCTGCTGCCTGAGCCCCGCCTTTATTATAAGAGAGTCAGCACAATAGATACAGAGAAACATTCCTCGGTGGGGGGAAAGAATGCAAGCCTTTATCTGTTCAGTAAACAGGTACACAAAGCAGGGGGAATGGAATCCATAGGTGGGGGGGGGGGAAAGGCTCCCTAGCTAGTCAGGCATTACTGATAAGAGGCTTCCTTGGGCCTGAGCAGATGTATCCTGATATCCTGGTTTCCTGGCCTCCTGACCTATGCTTAGATCAGCTTCAGCTTAGCTGCACCTGGGTGCCTGCTCAGCCCTGGGGATTTCTGGGAAATCCAGGTCCTCAGCTTCCTCTAGGTGCGCTTTTGTGCTCTGCCCATTTCTTGGGGTACAGAGCTATTGGTATGAAATCCCTACATCTCTCCCTTTCCTTTTAATTAAGAGAGCGCTTGCATACCAGTCAGGAGGCACAGGTGTAAACCCAAACAGACCAGAAATCAGGCACTCATCTGGTGCTCAACCCATGCAGGCCTTGAAAGCTGGCAACCTGAGGTCATTTGCCCCAGGGGCCTTATTGCTTGGCCCAAGAGGAAACTCAACTCCTTATGTAGGAGGGAGTGACATGTCTCTGCAAGACAAGCTTCGTATGTTTGGGCTGAGGTGTGAGAATTATGCCTTAAAACTGAGATGTCTTATGGCTGTGCCTGAGAGCTGCTGCGCTGACACTCCATGGCCATTTCCTCCCACTCCCATGCTCATTGTGAGAGCCCTAAGCTAGGGCATGGCATAAATCATTGGCTGTGATGTGTTATCTAATGTGGGGACCCTCTAGAATGTTGGCTGCATTCTTTCTCCCACCGAGTTACAAAGCACCCAATATTCATTCAGAGATAGAAACTTTCGCTCATCATAACTTGCAATAATAAATGAACTGACATAATAAGCATGACTGTCTCCCAAGACTTAAAAGGTACATAGGCATAATCTAGCATACAGATATACATGCATTAACAATAATCAAGCAATAAGCTATAGCACTAGCAATACAGGAATAGATGATTTTGTGGCTAAGAGGTAACTTATAGCAAGAAGTTCCAGGTATAGACAGTGAATAGTATAGACAGTGAATATTTTCCAAATACATGAATACATGAGAATACATAAGTAAGCAGGATCTCTCTGTGCTGGGGCTCACATTTTTGTGGGGGAAGGTGAAAGACTAGACTACCTAACTATTTTCTTCTCTGCTTCAATGGATGGCTGTTTGCTGAAAAGGTCCTTTTAAGAGTCCTTTTGCTAAAAGTTCATGGATCTGGGAAATGTCTTCTTCTTCTGGTGGTGAGACAATTCTGCTTGGCATGAATGGTAACAACAGCTCCCAGATTACCCATAGTCCATAAGCCTTTGCAGTTGAGAAAATGAGGAATGTATGAGGAATGAGAATATTCCTTAAATGTCCTTCTGGGATCATTCTGCTGGTAAACTTCAAACTGCCATGGAAGGCATACCTGTGAGAATATTTGTCTTTCTCTCAGGGTACATACTGTATAGTTACAATCAAGCCTTCTCCTTGCTTGAAGAGGCTTGAGAGGGGGGGCATTTCAGGGGGGGCATTTCTCCCCCTTTTTTCCTTTTAATTGTTTTTTGTTTTAAATTTGAAATTCATACCCTGAGAGGAAGGTTTTTTCCACTGCTTGATTTTTGGAGGCAAAAGGAACACGATTAGTGATGATTTTTATGCATTTTTAAACCCTGTTGATTGCTTGTGCCCAAAAAATGTAAGGCATATGGGATTTGTAGTCAGTTTGCTTCCAACTCTGAAAGATGCCTCTGCTTGTTGACTTGTAATTACAACCAGCAGGAAGGTGATAAGCTTGCTTGCTTTGTGTATACAATGTATCTGAAGATAACAGTCTACTCTTCCTAGCAAACTGATAACCATTCCATGCTTCCTGCTATCTTGCATGCTTTCTGTGTGCTAGTGAGATGGATCAAACCCATATAATTCCTTTTTACCCCATGAGAATAGTGGACAGATTAGATCTTTGGGACATTTTCTTTCTAAAGGAACTTGAAATCTCCAGGAATCTTTCTCACAATTCCTGACTGACGCCTCCCGTTCTCCAGCAAACTCTTTCTTATCCAAAAACCTTTTTTCCTCCCCTGCCTGCTTGCTTTCCAGCCCCCTTCCTCCCCCCCCGCTCCCCCGAGCTGCTTCCAGTCGATAGACAGAGAGGGGGAGAGAGAGAGAGAGAGAGAGAGAGAGAGAGAGAGAGAGAGAGAAAAGCATTTTGATTCCTAATTTTTCCTGTGGCTTGCTAAAAAGAGTATGAGGGGAATTCTGGCTGCCTAAGCTTTCTGAGAAAAGGAAATCTACATTCTCCATGGGGTTGGAGAAAGAGGAAAATCTCTTAGGGAAAAATAGGGTACAGAATCTTTTGGAAAAATTGCCTTTCTCCTATACTTATACTGAGGGTGCCTGGCATCTGCCACAGCACACAAAAGGCTGGCCTGTGCCTTAATGGCGAATTTTGTTCTTTTGGAAAAGAGGTCTATCTTTGGGATTCCCTCTTTGGGCAAATCTGCTTTGGTCCAGCCCAAGGCTGAACTCTGCATTTGCTCTGAAGCTGGCTGCTTCTGATTCCTGAGGTGCCTTCCCTGGAAAATGGAATCCTGAGTCTGAAGCGATTCCAAGGCTTGTGTTACTGAGCCGTGGACAAAATTTTGGCCTCTCTGCATTCCTTTGGGAAATCCTGCCTCATGGCTTGGCTCTTTGCTGCAAGAAAGGGACTGCCTTTGGGGCATCTCCTTGCCTTTTGGAGATACATTTCCTGGCAGGCCAAAATGTTTACCCTCCTGCTTCTGGGGTTTGATGAGATCTTCCTGAGTGTCATTTTGCCCTGTGCTGAGACTGTTCTTGATGGAAATTTTTGATCTTAGAAGAGCACAGGCTTCCTTTTTTCCCTCCACCAATTCCTGATCGTGGGACACTGCTCCTAACTGCAGGTCACTAGGTGGAAAAATTATTGGTAGGGTCATCTTGAAATCTGGGGGAAGAAGTGAAGCGGGCATTTCCATGCGTCCCCATTGCTGCTCTGCTCTATCACCTGCGTTCTGCTTGCCAACCCTGGAATTTTCTGCCTGTAGATTTCTTCCTACTGCTGGTTCCCCACCCAAAGGCTGTTGTGACTCCCAAAACTCTATCTGGGACTCTTGGCTTTCCCAAGGCATTCTTTTGCTCCGAAAATTAACTGACCCACTGAATTCATTTCGCTCTTCAACCGAGAAGAACGCTCCCATCTCACCTTTGGGATCCTCTTAGAGGATGTTTGGACGCGTCTCGAAGCCTTTTCACAGGCGTAGGGAGATGAGGATGGGCTGCATTCGTGCCTTCCGGCCTGGAGCCTGGTCCTTGTGCCTAGTGGTTCCTCTGCATCTGCCTTGCTGCAGGAGATCGCATCTGCGTTGCCTTCTGGGAATCACGTCTGCGTTGCCTTGGGGGAATCACGTCTGCCGTTGCCTTGGGGGGATCACCTCTGCCGTTGCGTTGGGGGGATCACGTCGGGGTCACCATATGTTGCGTTACGAATCACACGGGACACAGAGTTTCGGGGTGCAATCATCTGGCACTCAGGGCAGCATTCCTGTTCGTCTGTCTGTCAGGGTTCCATGGATGTCTGAGTGTCTCTCTGTGTCTGCATCGGCTGCGTGCATGTGAGATTGGTGATGATTCTCCCTCTGAGCCTTCTCTCTGAGCCTTCTTTCCCTGCTGCCTGAGCCCCGCCTTTATTATAAGAGAGTCAGCACAATAGATACAGAGAAACATTCCTCGGTGGGGGGAAAGAATGCAAGCCTTTATCTGTTCAGTAAACAGGTACACAAAGCAGGGGAAATGGAATCCATAGGTGGGGGGGAAAGGCTCCCTAGCTAGTCAGGCATTACTGATAAGAGGCTTCCTTGGGCCTGAGCAGATGTATCCTGATATCCTGGTTTCCTGGCCTCCTGACCTATGCTTAGATCAGCTTCAGCTTAGCTGCACCTGGGTGCCTGCTCAGCCCTGGGGATTTCTGGGAAATCCAGGTCCTCAGCTTCCTCTAGGTGCGCTTTTGTGCTCTGCCCATTTCTTGGGGTACAGAGTTATTGGTATGAAATCCCTACAAAGAGGCCCTCTGGTGCTTTGCCCTCTCAGTTCGGACCCCTTGCCCGCCACTGTGGAGGGAACACAAAACACAAAACACAAATGCCGTGATGGGGGGGCAGGCTGGGCTGGTAGTGTGTGAATTCACAGAATGACCACTGAAGGAACGATAGCTACAGGTGAGTCACTTTACTTTCCGGGCAAATAGTTCAAGATACAAGAGCCAAATATCCTTTTTTCCTCCCACCCAGGCGTCTTCTCCCCATTCGGGGGCCAGAAGGGAGTGGGTGCCTCCCAAGGAGGGCCTGCCTTCTGCTGAGCCTCCCTGGAAGCCACGTCTCCTCCACACACAGGCGGGCTTGGCCGGGAGAGGGAAATATTGGAGGAGGAATCCCTGGCTTTCCCGTGTTCTCTCTCTCTTGCTGCCTCCTTCCCACGTGCAAACCCTTCCTCCTCCTCCTCCATCTCGCCGCATGTTCGCTTTTGTCCGGTGGGGGGGGGCTGGTCCTCCTCCTCCCTCCAAAGGCTCCTCCTTCCCTTTGATCTCTTGCCCTCCCCTCCCCCCTCCCCCCTTTCTCTCCCCCCCTTTCAGGAATAGAGCCTGGCGGTGAACATAGATCCACGACGAAGGAGGAGGAGCTCTTTCCTTTGGCCCTCTCTCGGAACAGGAACCGGAAGTGGGGGCCGTCTGCTGCTCCCCCCCCCACTTTTCCCCACATCTTGGGTCTCTCTGGAGAGGCGCGTGGAGGCTGAGCGGCGTGTGAATCCCTCTCTCGTGTCCGGACACGTGGAAGGCGGTGGGTGCCCGAGGGGGGGGGAGGCATTAAGGAGGGAGGGGCGGCAAGGGGGGGTTCTCGCCTCCCCCTTTCCATTTCCCGATGGGGGAGGCAAAGGGGCTTCTCTGCAAAATGCAGGTTGCAGATCGTCCGGACCATTTGCGGTGCTTTGTGTAAGAAGGGAACGAGCTAAAAAGAACGCGATAAAAGGAAATGGGAGGGGGGAAAGTAGTTTGCTTCCCGTTCTCCCCCTCCCTCCCCCTTTTCCAGCCAAAACCTCCCGGCGGGCCCTGGATAGAAGCTGCTCCACCCCCTCCCTTTGCTAGAAACACGTCCCTGTGTAAGGATACAACCTTCCCCCCAAAAAAGAGGGCCAGGTGGGTGTGAGGAAGAGGAGGAGGAGGAGGAAGGGTTAGGGTTAGGAAAAGCGAGGAGGAGGAAGAGGAAGGGTTTTGTGGGGCAGCAGAAACGGGGTTTGGGAGGGAAGGGTTGGGGGTAAAGAGGGGTGGGTGGGGTTGGATGCCCTCCCAGTGGGCGTAAAACTGGCATATGTAGGTGGCCAGAGAAGGAAGGAAATGGGTCACACTGGAAGGATCCAATGATGGAGAGGATGACAGCCCTTTCCCCAGGATTGGACTTAGTGATTGTAATCAATTGTCATCCTAGAACAGTGATGGCGAACCTTTAAGGGACCGAGTGCCCAAACCCACTTTTTTTTTATTTTTGCAAAGTGCCAATACAGCAATTTAACCTGAATACAGAACACTGTGAAGGGGTGATGTCGGGTGCCCACTGGGTGGTTTACAAACATATATAAATTGCGTCCAGAATTGGACTCAGTCATTGTAACCATTGTCATCCTAGAAATATGTTGGTGAACCTACGGCACAGGTGGCCCTCGGAGCCCTTTCTGTGGGCCCCCCGACATCGCCCCTTCCGCAGTCGCCTGTATTCAGGTTAAATCAGTGTATTTGGCACTTTGCGAAAAATGAGTGAGTTTTGAATGGCAGTTTGAATGGCCATTACAAGATTCGCCATCACTGTCCTAGAATGATCTAAGAAGGATCCCATGGATCATTAAATCCACTCCCTGACAAGGAGGCACAGTGAAGGACTGGATTCCCCAAACTCACTCTTGACAGTCTGCTTAGGCTCCCCTCTGATTAGTAAGTGTCCAATATTGCTTTAAAATGTGCACTTGCATAAGTAGAGAAACCATTTATGTCCCAACCTCCAAAACATATGTTGTTCTGCCATCGTTCCTTGATTGAGTCAATCCACCTCATGTTTGGTCTTCTTTCTTCTTTTCCTGCTGTGTTTAAACCTTGCTCTGCATGATTAGCTTTTAAAAAGAAACTTGACTGTAAAATAGGAAGGATTCTTTTTTGCTATAAAGATTTCTTTAAAACTATGCTTAAATTGAAATTAATGAGATAATCCAGGAAGAAAAGAAAAGAAAAACAACCTTAGAAGAGATGATAAGTGGAAGGCAGGAGGCAAAGAGGGGCACCAAATGGGAGGTGTAGTTACTGCCTAATGGAAGCCACAGACCTCCAAGCAGGGCTTAGAATGGTAGAACATGTGGGGAGTTATAAAAGCATGAAGTCTCTCTACCCCAGAGCCTATTTAATGACAGATACACAACCACTGCAGCTCCATTGGTTTTGATCCATTCTCCATGAACTCTCCATCAAACTCCTCCGATTCATATACATGAGATATTGTGCTTCAATATTCATGATTAAAAATCTCAGAAAGTCACCTAATGTTGTCCTGCAAATTTCATTGCTAGCAGGAAACAGGATACCAGCTTTTGATAGCGAATTCCATCTGAATGTTGATGGCACTGATGTCCGGTGTCTAGAGAGCCTCTACAATATTCTCTCTCTGGTACTCATTACCATTTGGAGAAAGACACTAAGCACACACACACACACACACCCAAAAAACCCGAGAACTTGACTTTCATTTTTCTTCAGTTAAGTACTGACTACTTAAACGGAAGGGAAATAATTATGGCTGGGATTTTAAAACCAAATTCTGTAGGTATCCTTAACCGTAAATAGTATTGTGACCAAACTTCTTTTAGAGGATCAAGTAATGGGGGTTAATTTACCCAGTTAATCGGTCATATCTATGCTTGAACTCATGGTAGTCTCATACGGAGAAGAGTGCATTTGACTTTGAATTTCAGATCCAGAGAATGGAGGCCTTAACTCTTATTCTCATATCTCTGAAGATTCTCATTCGTCCAGGTGAGGTTATCCGGCAGTTAAGTCAGGGCAACTGAGCTTCTTTACTTGTAAAGTCGTTTTACTGTTACTTTTGATTGTTGTAAGATGTATCTTATAATTCCTTGTTCCTTACTTGAGTACGTCTTAAATGTCCTGAGCTGTATATTGTCCCTCATTACTGGACGCTGCCTTGGGTCCTTTTTCGAGGAGAAAGGTGGAGTAAAAATAGGGAGGGAGGGAGGGAGGGATGGATGGATGGATGGATGGATGGATGGATGGATAGATAGATAGATAGATAGATAGATAGATAGATAGATAGATAGAAGTCAATTAAATTAAAAGGGGGACAGGTCTTCTCTCTTTTCTGCACTGGAGGTGATGCAGTAATTCTCCTTCTGTAATTCTTTTCCATGAAACCCTGTTTCCAATAAAAAATTGTGTTTCATATTTATATTTTAGTACTGGCATTTCCCAAATTATCTCTGTCAGAGGAGCGAGCGAGCGAGAGAGAGAGAGAAAGAGAGATTTTTACTGTGATTTTCCCTTTCTGCTACCGATGTCTCTTTTAGGAGGTGGTCTCGAGTTTCACCAATACTGAGTGGAATCTTCTGGATCCAGAAGTCTGATTTTTAAAAACTCTCTGCAAAGACATCCTGTTGGAAGTTTCTGAAAACAAGGGCTCCCCAGGTAAGGATCCCTTTGCCTTTGGGGCATAGGTTGTAAGAACATAAGAACATAAGAAGAGCCATGCTGGATCAGGCCAAAGGCCCATCTAGTCCAGCTTCCTGTGTCTCACAGTGGCCCCACCAGATGCATTTGGGAGTGCATGAGACTAGATCTCTGTCTCCTGATCCCACTCCCCTGCATCTGGCCCTTGAAGTACCCTGGTTTTAAGCCTGGAGATGACACATCTCCATCATGGTTTGTAACCTGTGATGGACTTTTCCTCCAGGAATCTGTCCAATCCCCTTTTGAAGGCATCCAGGCCAGATGCCATCACCACATCCTGTGGCAGGAAGTTCCATAGACTAACAACGCGGAAAAAAATATTTTCTTTTGTCTGTTCTTACTCTCCCAACCCTCAATTTGAGTGTATTTCCCCTAGTTCTGGTATTTTGTGAGAGGGAGAAGAGCTTCCTTCTATCCACTTGACTCATGCCCTGCATTATTTTGTACATCTCAATCATATCCCCCCTCAGGCGACTTTTTTCCAGACTAAAGAGCCCCAAATGTTTTAGCCTTTCCTCATAAGAGAGGTGCCCCAGCCAGTAATCATTTCTAGTCACTCTCTTCTGCACCTTTTCCAGTTCCACTATGTCTTTCTTGAGATGCAGTGACCAGAATTGTACACAATACTCCAGGTGCGGCCTTACTATTGTTTTGTATAATGGCATTATAATGTTGGCTGTTTTATTTTCAGTCCCCTTTTTGATAATCCCTAGCATGGAATTGGCCTTCTTCACCGCTGCCACACATTGGGGAGACACCTTCATGGAGCTTTCCACCAACACACCAAGATCTCTTTCCTGATCTGTCACGGATAACTCAGAGCCCGTGAGTTGATAGATAAAGTTTTGATTTTTTGCCCCAATATGCATTACTTTACATTTGGCTACATTAAAACTCATTTGCCATTTTGTAGCCCATTCCCCAGTTTGGAGAGATCCTTCTGGAGCTCTTCACAATCTTCTCTGGTTTTTACCACACAGAAAAGTTTTGTGTCATCTGCAAACTTGGCCACCTCACTGCTTATCCCTGTCTCCAGGTCATTTATGAACAGATTGAAAACCACCAGTCCGAGGACAGATCCCTGGGGCACACCGCTTTTCACCTCTCTCCATTCTGAAAATTTCCCATTGACACCTACTGTTTGTTTCCTGGATCTCAACCAGTTCTCAGTCCATAAGAGGACTTGCCCTCTTATCCCCTGACTGTGCAATTTTCTCAGCAGCCTCTGGTGAGGGACTGTGTCAAAAGCCTTTTGAAAATCCAGATAGACTATATCCACCGGTTGATCCAAATCCATGTGCCTGCTGACCTTTTCAAAAAATTCTAAAAGATTTGTCAGACAAGACTTACCCTTGCAGAAGCCATGCTGATTTTCTCTCAGCAAGGTTTGTTCTTCTATGTGTTTTAAGATTTTCTCTTGGATGAGGCTTTCCACCATCTTCCCTGGGACAGATGTAAGGCTAACTGGCCTGTAGTTTCCAGGGTCCCACCTCCTTCCTTTTTGAAAAATTGGTGTGACATCTGCTATCCTCCAGTCCCCCGGCACTGTGGCCGTTTTAAGAGACAAGTTGCATATTACCTTTCAGAGATCTGCAATTTCATTTCTCAGTTCCCTAATAACCCTTGGGTGGATGCCATCTGGGTCCGGTGACTTGTTAATCTTCAATTTATCAATTAGTCCTAAAATATCCTCTCTTTTAACCTGTATTTGATTTAATTCTTTCATCAAGATGGGCCGTTCAGGCAGCGAAAGCTGCTCAAGGTCTTCTGTCGTGAAGACAGATGCAAAGAACTCATTTAATTTCTCTGCAATTTCCAAGTCCTCCTTAACCTCCCCTTTTCCTCCGTCACCATCCAGAGGGCCAACTGGTTCTCTGGCAGATTTTCTATTTCTAACATATTTAAAGAAGCTTTTATTATTACCCTTTATGTTTTGTAGCCATGCGTTCCTCAAAATCTTTCTTTGCCTCTCTTATCATCTTCTTACATTTCTTTTGCCAGAGTTTGTGTTCCTTTTTATTTTCCTCATTTGGGGAGGATTTCCATTTACAGAAAGACCTCTCCTTGCGCTTTAGAGCCTCTCTAACTCCACTCGTTAACCATGCCGGTGCCCTCTTGGACTTAAATGAGCTCTTCTTTCTTTTTCGCATGCACTTGTGCTGGGCCTCTGTTACCGTTGTTTTAAACAGGTTCCATGCACTCTGAAGAGATTGGATTCTTCCAACCTTCCCCTTCAATTTCTTTCTAACTAGTTTCCTCATCTGAGGGAAGTTTGCCCTTTGAAAATCAAGGGTTTTTATGTCTGATTTGCTTGACACTCTTCCTCCAACGTGCATGGCAAAGGAGATTGCGGCATGGTCACTTTGTCCCAGAGGCTCAGTGACATTCACATCCCTGACCAGGTCCTGAGTATCACACAGTATTAGATCCAGAGTTGCCTGTTCTCGGGTGGGCTCCATGACAAGTTGCTCTAAGGCACAGTCATTCAGCAAGTCGAGAAACCCAGTTTCTCTTTCTTCCTCGGAGCTCACATTGGCCCAGTTGATGTGGGGATAATTGAAGTCCCCCATGATTACTATCCTATCCTTCTGAGACACCTCCATGATTTGTCTCCTCATTTCAAGGTTCCCCTCAAGTTTTTGATCTGGAGGGCGATAGCATACCCCAACTATCACATCACTCCTTGGACCTGGTAGTTTAACCCACATTGATTCTATGGTGGAGTCAGACCCTCTGTCAATCTCCATTCTGCTGGATTTTACCCCTTCTTTAACGTAGATGGCCACTCCCCCTCCAACCCACCCATCTCTATCCCTTCTATAGAGTTTATAGCCTGGAATTGCTGTATCCCACTGGTTCTCTACATTCCACCAGGTTTCTGTTATGGCTATTATATCAATGTTATCCCTAGCTGCCAAATGTTCAAGTTCTCCCATTTTTGGTCGGAGGCTTCGAGCATTGGCGTAGAAGCACCTGTACAGTGGGTTCTGCAACAACAGCTGCTGCTTTGTTCTTTTCCCCCCACAGCTATTATTTTCAGTAGACAAACTATCACATTCCATTATTCTACCAGTACTAATACCTGCTATGTCATCTCCATGTGATTCTCAACCCTGTCCAACCTCATTCCCTGTGGATGAGGTGTTCCGAACCGGATGCCACTCAGCTCCTGTCGGCTTTCTCCCAGTTATCAGTTTAAAAGCTGCTCTGCAGCCTTTTTGAGGTTGAGTGCCAGCAATCTGGTCCCATCATGATTCAAGTGCAACCCGTCCCTCCTGAACAGCTTTGGCTTGTCCCAAAATGTTCTCTAGTTTCCTGACAAATCTAAAGCCCTCCTCTCGACACCATCACCTCATCCACGCATTGAGGCTTCTGAGCTCTGCCTGCCTGGCGGGTGCTGCACGAGGAACAGGTAGCACTTCTGAAAATGCTACCTTGGAAGTCCTGGACTTCAATCTTCTTTCTAACAACCTGAACTTGGCTTCCAAGACTGACCGCTTGGCCTTCCCGACATCATTGGTACCAACATGTACCATGACCACTGGCTCCTTCCCGGTTCTCTCTAACAAGCTATCTAGATTTCTCGTGATGTCTGCAACCTTTGCACCTGGCAGGCAAGTGACCATACCGTTATCATGCTCATCACAAATCCATCCCTCCGTATTTCTAATTATAGAATCCCCTAGCAGAAGGAGCTTCTCTCCTGCAGCCTGTTCTTCTACATGTACCTGATCCTGTATCTCATCAATTGTGATGAGGGAGAGTTCCTCAAGTGGAACCAGTTCCTCGGTGTGTGCCTCGTGAGGTGTGATGAGGGAAAGAGCCTCAAATTGATTGTGCAATATGAGACTCTCTGAGCGATCCCTTGGCCTTCTACTCCTTTGAGTCACATTCCTCCACACATCTACCTCCTGGGTTGGGGAAGTGATTTCATCCTCAGAAGTGTGCCCTGTCTCTTCTTGGACCTGGATAGTCTGTTCTGCTCTGTCCAAGAACCGCTCAAGCTCCTTAATATGTTGCTGGTTCGATATGCGGGCCTCTAGCTCCTGGACCGTCTCTTCTAATAGTGCAACCCACAAAGGTCTTTTTGAATTCTCATCCTATCCTGTAGGGAATTAGCAACCCCTCCCAATTTGGTATCATCTGCAAATTTAATTAGCATCCTCTCTATTCCTTCCTCCAAGTCATTAATAAAGATATTGAACAGCACTGGACCCAGAACAGAACCCTGGGGCACCCCACTGGTCATGTCTCTCCAAACAACCTGAATTTGGCTTCCAAGACAGACCGCTTGGCCTTCCCGACATCATTGGTACCAATGTGTACCATGTCCACTGTTCTCCTTCCCAGTTCTCTCTAACAAGCTATCTAGATTTCTCGTGATGTCTGCAACCTTTGTGCCTGGCAGGCAAGTGACCATACGGTTATCATGCTCATCACAAATCCATCCCTCTGTATTTCTAATTATAGAATCCCCTAGTACAAGGAGATTCTCTCCTGCAGCCTGTTCATCTAAATGCATCTGATGCTGTATCTCATCAATTGTGATGATGGAGAGATCCTGAGGTGGAACCAGTTTTTCCTCTGTGCATGCCTCATGAGGTGTGATGACGGAAAGAGTCTCAAATTCATTGTGCAGTTTGATACTCTCTGAGCGATCCCTTGGCCTACTACTTTCAGTCCCATTCCTTCACACATCTACCTCCTGAGTTGGGGAAGTGACTTCATCCTCAGAAGTGTGCCCTGTCTCTTCTTTGTCCTGGATAGTCTCTTCTGCTCTGTCCAAGAACAGCTCAAGCTCCTTAATATGTTGCTGGTTCAATATGCGGGCCTCTAGCTGCTGGACCTTCTCTTCTAATAGTGCAACCAGCTTGCACTTGCAGCAAGTGTAGATCTGTACACGCTTTGTCAAGATGACAAACATGGCACAAGTGTTACAGGTAACTACAGCTGCTCCCTCAGACTCCATTTTAACAAGCGCAGTATTCTGGGCCTTGAAAAATTTACAGTTTTACTGGCTACTAATCTAGAAATAATAATCTAGTACTATTTTCTTCCTTTGATGTTAAAATGGTGAGGCTGATCTTCTTCCTCAGGGGAATACACTTAGTGTGACTCCACACCCCAGCTCAGAGAAAGGATTAGTCTGGCACCACCCCTTGCTTCCTTTGTTTGAGGAAGCTCTAGCTATAACAATAAATAAATAAATAAATTTCCTTTGTTTCACTGACTAATGGCTCTTTGTATTCAAATCAGCAGTTAAAGTTAGCAGAGGCAGAGGTAAAACAGCCCTAGTTGAACTGCTCCAACCCAGAAACTTACCAGTGCTCACTTCTTTCTGTTTTGCTCTCTCAGCAGTAGGTCTGCGTAGGGCTGGAATTTGCAGGTGGCTGGAGAAAGAAGGAAATGGGTTACACTTGAAGGATCCAATCATGGACAGGATGATAGGCCTTTTCCAGAATTGAACTCAGTGACTGTAATCAATTGAATCATAGCACCATAGAGTTGGAATAAGCCTAAAGGGATCCTGTGGATCATTGAATCCACTTCCTGTCAAGGAGGCACAGTGGGTTGTTGAATCATAGAATCATAGAGTTGAAGAGACCTCAAGGGCCATCTGGTCCAACCCCCTGCCATGCAGGAACCCCATCACAGGACTCTCGACAGACGGCTATCCAGCCTCTGATTAAAAACCTTTTCAGAATGAGACTCCACCACCCTCCTTGGAAGTTTATTCCACTGCC
>JAWVWN010003063.1:0-35495 GCA_037367305.1 Phrynocephalus vlangalii | reverse complement strand
ATGGGAAGGAAAAAAAAATCTGAAAGGGTAAACAAAACTGAACTGAATAAAGGGTTGTTCAATTTTTTCCCCCCATTTTTTGGGGAAAAATTTTTGTCTGTGAAACTGCGAGGAAGGGAAGGGGAAGAAAGAAATTTTTATGGTGTAAAAAAATTCACAGAAAAAACTGATGCCTCCCCTTGGTGGCTTTACTTTTGTGTTTGCGGGAAAATGGCTGAATCCATTTATTAAGGTGGAAAATTAAATTTTTGGATACCTGCATTGAATTAATGAGGACGCATAATATACAAATTTTTAACTTGTTAAGCCCATAATTCCTCAACCAGTTAGAAAACCCTGTTAGTTCCTTCCTTCCCCCTTCCTTCCTTTTAAAAATTAGTGTCCCTCTACCCATTTGTCCCTAATTTACTTTTACATATTTTCAATAATGCTGCAACAGTCATTTGGTATTACAAAAACATGGTTTTTTTAAACAAAAAAACCCTTTTGGGGAACACGTGACAAAAAAGTCTGGATTTAGTTTAAAAAAAAAGCTGCTGTAACAATATTTCAAAAATCCCCACACAGAAAATTGATTTCATTGGAGAATATATTATTTATTTTTTTTGGCTTATAACACTTTATGAGGATGATATTAAAATTTCTGTTATCATGCCCCAAGAAACAGCTACTTTTCTCAACAATTTGCTTTCAAACAGATACATCAAAGTACACAAGATGAAAAACCAGCAAAAAGTAATTTTAAATTAAATGATGCCTCTGCAAAGCTCTGAACGGCTCACTACTCTTTAATGTAAAAACACGGGTACCAACACTGCTGAAAATAAAAAAATAAATAAATAAAATAAATAAATAAATAATAAAAACTACAAAGGCATAACTATAATCGACAATCCCAGACTTCGATGCCCTGGAAAAAAACCACTAAAAAATTATTTGAAAGAAAGGGTTTGGGGTTTAATATAGAGGGAGACAAAAAAACCAATTTCAAAAAAAAAACAACAAACAAACCCTGAAGTACCTTGCTTTCACTTGACAACAAAAAACCAACAAACCCAAAAATAAATTAGAGTCCAACTGAAACCCAAATACTAGGAGTACTCTTACCGTCCTTACCTAAGGGAACATTTAAGAAGGGCAAAATGAAACGGGAAAATATTTCCTCACAAACTTTCTGACACAGCGGGGGGAGCAATTCCACAGTTCTTAAACATCACTCTTGCCAGGTTATTCAGTGCTGAATACTGCAACCCTCTGGGGCAAAAAAATGTGAAAACAAAAGTGGGAACACAAGGATGGGCAGAAAACAAAATACTTTTTCCCTTTCATTTCCATTTCTCCCCCCCCCCCGCATTTCATTTCGTATTAAAAAAAATTTTTAAAAAAAAAACACCATTATTTTTTAAAAACAAAAGAAAAAAAAAGAATCCCTCAACCAGTCCAGCTATGCAGGGGGGGGAAAAAAAAAGCCTCCTTCCCCCCCCAAAAAGCCCCAACGATTTTGACAGCTCGAGCGGGCAAAAATATCCCTCCCTGGGGCAATTACGGAAAAAGGAGCAGCCAGGCACAGTAAAATCACTCCCTTTATTTCTCCTTTTTCCCCTGCCCCCCTCTCCTCCTTGTGTGTGGTTTTTTTGGACAGGGGTGCGGGGGGGAAATTGGGGAAAAGGGGCCCCCCTTCCCCCCTCCCCCACCCTCCCCTATAAAAAAGGGCCACGGGGGGGTGGGCCCAGGGGGTGAAAAAAAAAAAAAGGAGCATTTTAAAGGGAAAAAGGGGCCATCAATATTAATACCATAGAGTAAACTACCTAATACTATAAACCCCTTTTCCCCCTTCACCCTCTCAGCACATTTTCCCAAAATTTTAAACAACCCCCAATCCCTTAAGAGCTTCATAACACACCCCTCCCCCCCCAAATTTTTCCCAAATTTTTGGGGGGTTCCCCCTAAAATCTTTTTGGGGGAAGGTACCCCTGCTACTTTTGGACCCTAAGGTAACTTTTTTTTGATTTCATTTTTTCTAAAAAAAAATTTTAGTGCATATTTTTTTTAAAAAAAATTTTTCCCTTTGGGGCCCCAAAAAATTTTTTACCTTGGGCCCCAAAGTGGGGGGGCCCCCTTTTTAAAACTGATTTTGGAACCTAAAAAATTTTGGAAAAAATTTTACAATTTCAATTAAAAAAAAGGGCCCCCGGGGCCCCCCCTTTAGAGTTTAAAAAACTAAACCCCCCTTTTCCCCCCAAACCTCAAAAAAATTTTTGGGGGGGTTTAAAAAGGGGGAACCCAAGGGGCTCCTTTTTTTCTTTTGTGCCCCCAGGGAGGGGGGGGCCCTTTTTTTAGAAAAAAAACAAAGCGGTTCATTTTTGGGGGGAAAAACCCTGACTGTTTAAAATTTGGGATTTTTTGGGGGCTCACAGGTGTTTCGGGGATTTTTGTCGCCTCTGACCATGGGGTTTGGGCATTGAATCTTTCATTAAATTTTTCAGTGAGTTCACTACCTTTCTTTTTAAAAAAAGCCCCCTTTTTTTTACCCAAAATTGCCCAAAAATTCTGCAAAAAAATGGGTTTTTCAAATAAAAAATTTTTTCCCCAAATTTAAACCCCCTCAAAAAACAGTACATTTTAAAGGGGTTATGGGGCGATTTTGATTACACCCTGGAATTATATGTTGTTTTTTGGGCAAATTCACTACCTCAAAAAAAAAAAAACGAACCTTGACAAAAATAAACTTTACGCAGTCCTAGCCATAAAATTCTTTTTTAAAGCCCACTAAAAAATCAATCTTCCAAAAGAAAATATTTTTTTTTTTTTTATTTTTATTTATTTATTTTTTAATCCCGCCCCTTCCAAGGGGGCCCCGCAGCTAACCCAAAAAACAAAACTACAATAAAAAGAAAAACCAAGAAATCAGAGAAAAATTTCCCAAAAAAATGAATCCAAAAACCCCTGCAATCTTTTTTTCTTGCAAAAACAACCCATACCCCCCAAAAAAAAAATTTCGCACAACCCAAAATTTGGGTGACGAGGGGGAGATGTAGTAAGACAAAAAAATTTTTTTCCAAATTTTTAAAAAGGGTTGCAGGGGAAACCTTTTTTAAAGAAAATTTTTTCATTCCAAATGAAATTAAAGTTTTAAAAATTTTCCCCTTTTTAAAAAAATTTCCCCCTGGGAAAAACACTAAAAAAGAGTAATTCCCTAACGCAAATTTTTTTTTATGGGGGGGATGGGTTTTTTCCCCAAAAAGATTCTGTTAAGAAAAATTTTCCCCCAAACTGGGGCTTTTTTTATTTTTTACAATTTTACAAACCATTTGTTTAACCGGGGGCCATTTTTACTGGGTAAATTGCTAAATTTTATGAAAATAAAAAAATTTTTTCCACGGCACCCCGGGGCCTACACTCGCAGAACCCCAGGGGGCCACTGGGACCCCCTTTTTAGGGAAACCCCTGCCTTAGAAGACAATCATTTTTAAAAGGGGGGGGCAAAAAACCAACAAACTGACTTTTCCCCCGTCCACCAGGACTGTTTATGATAAAAATATTTGACCAAAACTCAAACCTACCGGGGAAAATTTGGGAAACAGCTATCAGAGACTAAACAAACAAGGGGATCAGGAGGGAAAAATTCTAACCAAAACCTTCACTTAGTGTCCAATCCAATAAAAGGGGCCCTTTTTGGCATCTATCCCCCCAAAAAAAAACGGACAGTGTTAACTGATTTAAAAAAACCTTTGCGGGGGCCAAAACAAAAAACATAAGTGGGGTTGGCCCAATAATTCCCAAATTTGGTTTTTTGGGGGAAGGGGCCCACAAATGTGCATCACATTGAAATTTTTAAAGCCCCCCTTTGAAATTTTTATGACCACTGCAAAAAATTACTCCCTGAATCACTGCGTTCACGGGGGAAAAGTTTAGATATCTGGTTTTTGGGGTTACAAGGGCCCGTAACTGCTCATCAAATTTTAATCCCCCTAATAATTCTTATTTTTTTTTCCCGTTTTTAAACTCTTAGTTTAAATTTTTTCAATGGGTTTTTAAAAATTTTAAAATGCATTTTATTGTTTTGAAAAAATTATAAAAAAATGCTGGGTTCTATTATCCCCTACAAAATAAAAAAAGTGGTCATAAAAGTAAAATAAAACTGGCCCCCAAAAAAAGGTTCACAAGAATATTTCGGCATCAAATATAATAAAAAGGGGGCCCCCAATTTTTGATAGCCTTTTTGGGTTTTTGGGGCCTCGGGGCCCCCAAAAAAAACCCAAAAAATTTGGGAAAAGGGTTAGGGGGATATTTTAAAAACATACACACCGTTTGAAAATCCCAAAACTTGTATGCCAAGGGGGAAAAAAAACCTTTCAACAGTGGGGAAAAAATAGAGAGCAAGAAAAATACCTGGGAAATTAAAAATAGGGGCCCAAAACCTACCCCCTTTTTTTCCCCAAAAAAAATTTTATTCAAAGGTGAGCAATATTTATTTTTTTTTTTTGAGTAATTAAAAAGCTTTTCATGGATCCTCGAAAAACAAATGGTTTTTATAACAAAAATCTTACAACAAAAAAATTCTGGAATGGGGGAAATCAAAAATCCCCCCTATGGGGAATCCTACAACAAAAAAGGGGGTTCAGGGGGATTATTTTTGTTTTAAATGAAATTCCTATGGAAATTTAAAAAAAGGGGAGAATTTGCTTAACAAATTACATTTAACGAATTCTTTCCCTTTTAAACAAGGTACCACTTTTTTGGAAAAAGGGATCCCCAAAATTTAAAAAATTTTTTTCCTTTCATGCGGGGGGGGTGGGGGCCCCTGGGGGAAAAAAGGGGTTTTAGAAAACTGTTGGCTGCAAAGCCCGGCACTGGGGGGTTCGAATCCTGGGTGCCATGCAGGGGACGACTCCCCGGATAACCCCACCCTCCAACCTAGCATTCGAAAGAAATGCAAGAAAAAAAGATAAAATACCCGTGTAAAAAGCGGAAGGTGGCCAGGGTTTTTGCAAAACACGGGCCTTCGGCTTGGATAAGAGGAAACCACCCCCCCTAAATCGACACGACTCGCATTTTAAAGGGGGGGGAAAAACCCCTTCCCCCCTCTACCTTTTTTTTTTTTCACACAAAATCTATCTGTAACCTCTACAAAAAAGGGGCCAAAAAAAAAAGGGTTTTGGGTAAGAAAGGGGGGAGGTGCCCATACCATCCGCTCTTTTTTAAAGGGGGCCAAAAAAGTCCAACCCCATGAGCCCCATGCGGGTTTTCCCCCTTTTCCAAAAAGAACCGGACATCCATCTTTCCAAGTAAATTTTTTAAGAACCCCCCCCCCTGGGTTTAATTTAAAATTTTCCCTCCATCTTGGGGACTTCTATCCCGGGCTTTGAAAAATAGGGCTTGCTCTTAAAAAAGGCCCCCCCCCCAAAAAACCCTTTTTTTTTTTATCTTTCTTCTGTGACCTGGGAAGTTCACCCTAGTTTTTTTTTTTCTTTTTTTAAATTTTATTTAACACCCCAAAAACCTTTTTTTCTACAAAAACGGGAAAATAAGGTAATTTTTTAACAATTTTTCCCCCTTCAAATACCTTGAAAAATATGTAAACGAAATTGGGGGGGGAGGGCCGGGCACAGCTGCACGGGGGGGTTTGTTTTCCAAAGGGGGAGGTGCAATTTGCTAAAGGAAAATCCTTACTGATTTATTTCTGGCCTCCTTTGACTTTCCCCCCCAAAGGGGAAAAACTTGGGGGGAAATTTTTTGGGGGAAAGACACCTACATTAACTTCTCAAATACTCTTGAAGGGGGGAATTATACTGGTTTTTTTTCATCTTAAGCTTCAGCAAAACTTTTTTTCTAGCTTGTATTAACTCTGGAAATGTATACACTGCTCCTTTTTTTCCATTACCTTTTCCCTACAACATTTTTTTTCCTTTTTTAGGGGGGTATCTTAACCCGTCCAAAACAAAGATCAAAATGAACCTGCTTTTAAAACCCTTTTGCCCGTTTTAAGGACTTTTTTTCCACTAAAAACCCCGCAGACCTTAAAATGGGGTTTCCCCTTTTGTATTTTTATTGCTTTCTTATTGTCAAAAAAAGTATGATATTTTGTCATCCTTTAAGCATTTTAGATGTGGGGGGGGGGGGGGTATTTTTATTTTTTCTGCTCCCTTAGACTACAGCCCCCAATTTTTTAATTTAAAAGCAATTTGGGTTTTTTGGGGAAAAAATTAAAAACCCTAAAGCCATATGGGTTTTAAAAAATGTTTTTAAGCATAAACCCAAAAAAAAACAGGAAAAAAACCCAAAAATTTTTAAGCCTGAAGCAAATAGCCAGGCACACTGGGGGACCTCCAGGGCAGAAACGACCCCCCCCTAACAAATATAGGGCTACTTTTTTGGTAAAAAATTACATTTTTAAACCCAAATTTTAAATCTTTTCTCCCAAGCATTTTAGAAATACCCTTTGCCCTGGGGAAAAAAGTCCCTATGTAAATTCACCAGAACAGATTTTTTCCTTTTCACACCCCCAAAAAATTTTTTAAAAAAAAAACTTAAATAAAGAAACTGCAGTAATACTATATAATAAGGGGAAAAGGGAAAAGGGTTTCTATTTTTAAGCACACTGTTTAAAATTTTTGAACTAACACAGAAAAATATCCCAAAGTTGGGGGAAACCCAAATTTGCAGTCAATTACTTGTGCTAGTATCAAACAAGGCTCATGAAAAAGCAATCATAGAGTTTATAAAATCAGCATATTTCTGTGATGAAAAGATCAAAATTTATTCTACTATAACGGGAATGCCGGTGGATAAAATTTTCCCTATTTATCTGCCTTTTAAAAAAAAAAAAAACCCCTTTTAAAACCCCGACTAAAACAATAAGGTTCCTTTAAATTTATGCTTTAGTTTTAACATCAAAGAGGGGAAAAAGAGGGCAACCCCCAAAAAAACAAAAGGGTAAAATTTTTGTTTCTACAAAGTTGGGACCTATAATCACTTGAAAAATTTTTATCTACGTATTCATTTAAGCCCTAATCCAAAGTACACTTTCCGAAATAAAATTTCCCCTAAAGTGGAAAAAAATTGGGGGGCAATTGACATTTAAGATTCATACATTGGGGGAAAAATAACACAACATTTAAAATTTTTTTTTTATTTTCAATTAAAAATTAGCTGTTCTCACATTAAAACGAACGTTCATCTGTTTAAACGCCAAAAAGAAAAAAAGGGGGTGGGGGGTTAAAAATGATACAGTTTTTTTGGGGGAAAAAATATAAAATGAAAAATTTTTATACATTTTTTTTGTTTAAAAAAGAAAAATTTTGGGAAAAAAATTTGGGGGGTTTAAGATTTGGGGGGGTAACCCCCCCAAAAAATTTGGGGGTTTTGCTGGGGCCTCCAAACCTACAGAGCCTTGGGGCCCCCTTTGGGGGAATGAAGCAGACTGGACACAAGGGTTTCCCTCCTGTGGGGGGGGGGAGGGGGCCGTATATAACATGCCCCCCCCCTCTCCCCATTGAATCCTTTCAAAATAACCCCCCCACCGGGGGCCCCCCCTATTTCTTTCACAGCGTGAGTCTAACTGGCACCTTGGGGGACGGATAAAAAAATTTTTTTTTCCCCTTTTTAAAGGGTTGGCCCGGGAGACGGGGATTTTTCACCTATCCCACACGGGGGGTTTGTGGTTAAATTTTTGGGGCTTTCAATAAGTCACATGGGGTAGGAAGGAGTAAAAAGGTACCGTGAGTATAAATAAATTTCCATTCCTAGCCCATCCCAAACCCAGGACACTTGGATCGTGAGATTACATGTTCAGGGGGATGTGCAGGGATGCCTCTCTGGGCCTGGAGCAAACCAGTAGCGAAGCTTCAGACCCCGGGGGGGGGGGTTACATGAATTTACCAGCCCGGGTGGCACGTCTAGCAGACTGCGCCACCAGGCGGTAGTGACTTGCCTTAAAACTGCCAGGTGGAGGGGTCCCGCAGACCCCGGTGTCCAACCAACGAGATGCATTAAGCCAGGCTCTCTTAGTGTTATGTGCTGCTGATATGTTATGATTTAATAAAGTATCTTGCTTGCCTCTTTATTTCCTGTGGGAGGGCAAGTGGTTGTGTACAGACAGCTTCTCAGAAACAGCATTTGTGGGCATAATCTGTCACATCTGGGAAGATGATTGGCCAAGCTTCTGCCCAGACAAAGCTTAGCTTCTGCATAGAACATGTCCCTATGGACCATGCCACATGGGAATGGTTCAGGTATTGCGGAAGTTACATCTTTTGTACCTTTCATGAACTTAGCACCAGAATTTTATCCTGAAATTATTTTGCAAGATAGGGAGGTATGAGTCAGATTATAATGCTTGTTGAGGCTTTTTGAGGACTGCTAGCTGTGAATTTCAGAGTAATGGACGTAGTCTCTGGAGACCTTGATTCAGTTCTCCTGCTTTGTCATGGAACACACGGGGGGGGGCAGCGCTCATGAAACAACACACTTTACCATGAAAATCCTCTTAGGATAAGTCAGTTGTGACATAACAACACACATGAAGCTAGACTATAGAGATGCTGGACCTGTTTTTTAATTCTTTCTCCAGTAGGTGGCACTATAAAACCTGTTCAGGTTTAGCTACTCCATTTATCCACTGCAGCAGCTGGAGATATATAATATATATATATCATGTTAGGGTGGTTTCGGTTTTTTCCCCGTGTAGAAATCTGGTTTGTTTTGGCGACGTTTCGACGAGGTCTCACTCGTCATCTTCAGGCTGGTGTTCTGCTTCTTTCTTCTTGAAGCAAAGCTGATCTCAGTTGAAGCCTTCTATAAATACTGCTGGGGGGGTGTGGTTTGCTTGCTCTGTTGCTGATTGTAGGTTCGTTTGTTCTTTGTGATCTCTGTGTGGCTGAGGCGATCGTTAAGGGATTAACTGCTGGTGGGTTAGATGGCTGTTTAGAGACATCCTGTGTGGGTGAGGGCTGGATGTGTGTCATATCACCCTTTTGTTTCTTAACGACCTTGGTGATGGGCGTTCTGGCAGCATCCTGGGCTTTGGTGGAGGGGGGTCCTGTGTCTTGTGAATTCACTTTGGTCTGGCTACGTGTCTGTGGTCTCCCAATGTTTTTTTTGGATGTGTAAGTGTGCTCCATGTGGTGACTGGAGTGGGGTGTAGCAGTAGATGGTGCAGTCGTGGTTTTGTTATTGGATGGGGTTTCGTTTCATCTGTGGAAGGGTCTGGGTTTGTTGTTTGGTGTGGATGGAAGGTGGTGCATCTTGTGTCCTTTTGGACCTGGTGTCAGTCTTTGTGACAGAGGGTCGTCTGTTGACCAGGGTAGTTTCCAGATGTCAGGCAAGCGGGGAGTGTCATCACGTTTATTCATGTTGTTTGGGGTTGTTTCTCTATTTCAATGGCTTCCATGATTATTCGACTGTTGAAGTGTTCAGTTTTGGAGATGAGTTTGGTTCTTTCAAAATCAATTTCATACCTGTTGTTTTTATGTGCTGGAAGAGAGAGGAAGATTTTTTCTTCTTTTCTGACTGCTTCTTGTGTTGCGATGCGTGCGCTTATTCTCCTGTTTGTCTGTCCGATGTATGGGCTGGGCGACTTTGCATGTATTTCGTAGACCCCTTTTTCTAGCTCAATCTTGTCTTTGGGGTTTCTTAAAATGTTGGCTATTTTTTGGTCGTGCAAAGGCTGTCTTGATATTGTGTTTGTGGAGAATTTTGCTGATTTTGTCTGTGGTGCCTTTGATGTAAGGGAGGAGGGCAGTGCCGTTGTTCTCTTCTGTTTCTTGGTTCTTGGGGGTGTTTTTTTTTTGGATTAGTTTGTGATGGTGTTTTTTTGGTATCCGTTCGCAATTAAAACATTCGAGAGAGTGTGTAATTCAGTTTTTAGGTGGTCTTTGTCAGCGAGGCGTTTGGTTCTGGAATGAGGGTTTTTGCTACGGAGTTGATCTGTGCAGGGTGGTGGTGTGATTGTGCATTTAAGTAGCGGTTTGTATGTGTTTTTTTCTGGTAGATGGTATGTCCTAAGGAGCCGTCGGGTTTTTTGTAGATTAGGACGTCCAGGAAGGGAAGTTGGTTGTTGGCTTCTATTTCCATAGTGAATTGTATTTTGGGGTGTAGGCTGTTGAGATGTGTGAGGAAGTTGTTCAGTTTATCTTTCCCGTGTGGCCACGGGAATGCACAATCACACCACCACCCTGCACAGATCAACTCCGTAGCAAAAACCCTCATCTCCAGAACCAAACGCCTCGCTGACAAAGACCACCTAAAAACTGAATTACACACTCTCTCGAATGTTTTAATTGCGAACGGATTCCAAAAAAACACCATCACCAAACTAATCCAAAAAGAAACACCCCCCAAGAACCAAGAAACAGAAAGGAACAACGGCACTGCCCTCCTCCCTTACATCAAAGGCACCACAGACAAAATCAGCAAAATTCTCCACAAACACAATATCAAGACACCTTTTGCACCACCAAAAATAGCCAACATTTTAAGAAACCCCAAAGACAAGATTGAGCTAGAAAACCAAGGGGTCTACGAAATACCATGCAAAGTCTGCCCAGCCACATACATCGGACAGACAAACAGGAGAATAAGCGCACGCATCGCAGAACACAAGAACGCAGTCAGAAAAGAAGAAAAATCTTCCTCTCTCTTCCAGCACATAAAAACAACAGGTCATGAAATTGATTTTGAAAGAACCAAACTCATCTCCAAAACTGAACACTTCAACAGTCGAATAATCATGGAACCATTGAAATAGAGAAACACCCAAACAACATGAATAAACTGATGACACCTCCCGGTTCCCTGACTCCTGTAAACTCGCCCTGGACACCAGACGAGCCTCTGACAAAACGACTCACACCAGGCACAAAAGCACAAAAGATGCCACACCCTTCCCACCACACCAAACACAACCCCAGACCCTTCCCACAGATGAAACGAAACCACCATCCAATAACAAAACCACGACTGCACCATCTACTGCTACACCCCACTCCAGTCACCACATGGAGCACACTTACACATGCCAAAAAAACATTGGGAGACCACAGACACTAGCCAGACCAAAATGAATTCACAAGACACAGGACCCCACTCCACCAAAGCCCAGGATGCTGCCAGAACGCCCATCACCAAGGTCGTTAAGAAACAAAGGCTGATAGACACACATCCAGCACCTCACCCACACAGGATGTCTCTAAACAGCCATCTAACCCACCAGCAGTTAATCCCTTAACGATCGCCTCAGCCACACAGCAATCACAACAGAACAAACGAACCTACAATCAGCAACAGAGCAAGCAAACCACACCCCCCAGCAGTATTTATAGAAGGACTTCAACTGAGATCACGCTTTGCTTCAAGAAGAAAGAAGCCAGAACACCAGCCTGAAGATGACGAGTGAGACCTCGTCGAAACGTCGCCAAAACAACCAGATTTCTACACGGGAAGAAACCCGAATCCACCCTAACATGCATACCTATACCCTGAAAATCTACGAAAAACATTATATATAATATATAATATATTCATTTTTTAAAAATTATAAATCAATACATGGCACATTGTATGCTGTGATCATTTTATAAACCACATAATATAACAAAGGACTCAGATAAGCAGTAAGATTTTGAAAAACACTCCAAGATAGATGTAGCTTTCAAGAGAAAATGATAATTGTAGGAGGATTCTAGTGTTGGGGTATGCTGATGATTGATTAACCTAAATCTGGAATAGGAGATTTTTGACTCCATAGCAGTAATGACAGCTGTTGCTTGCTGAAGTCATTTAGTATGATGTAGAGCAAAAATTTTGGATTGGAAGAAGCCCTCAAGCTGAGGAGTACTGGACTACATTCATCTGGACTTATAAAATAAACTTGTATATATTAGACATGGGCACGACTTGGCGAAATTGTCATTTCCGTTTTCAGTTATCGTTTCCGTTACGTAACGGAAACGGTAACGATAATTAAGCCGTCAGAACTCAAACTTGAACCGAAAAAAGAAAAATTTGGTCGGTTTTTCGTTTCCGTTTGTGGCATTGCGGCGATCGCACGATGCGAAGCACAGAAAAAGTTTTAAATTTTTTTAAAAAAAAAACCCGACTCCCGGCCAAAAAAGCAGGCAAAAATATGCCTGCCCGAGGCTTTGCCACCTACCAGAGGGGTGATTTCTGGGGGGTCCCCAGCCTTTCCCCCCTCTTCTCCTGTCCTGGCTGCTTGCACCAGGCTGGGGGGGGTCATCCTCGTCGTCTGTCTCGCTGCATGTCATGCAGTGGGGGGGGATCCAAAATGGCAACCACAATTTTTCTTTTGAAATCATGGTCGAAAAACACACCAAATCACCACAGAAACATGTGAAATTTATTTATTTTAAATGCCTGAATTTTTATAGTAGCAGCAGTGGGTTTTTTATAGCAATAAAACGTCGTATTCATTTTATTTTATTTTATTTTATTTTTATTTTTTTAGACCTGTGTATTGATTTTATTTTATTTTATTTTATTTTTATTTTTTTAGACCTGCCTATTTGGGCTGGGCATGGGATGGGACCATGCAATTTTTTGAACCATTCCACCAATGGCATCGCCAGGTTTTTGACTGACACTTCTGGATGCCGGCACCTTCCAGAAATCGCAGTTGGGTGTATGGATGTGGTTGAGGGAGGAGGGCTGGCTGCTGGTGCTGGTGTGATCCGATCGAGATTGCGGAGGGAGGTTGGAGGCTTTAGGATTTAAGTTAGGCAGGGAGGGAGGGAATTGAATTTAGAAAATAATTTCTTTGATTCCCTGCAGCTTTGTCTGCTGAAGGGAATAGCAGTTTATTCTTTATTTCTTCTCTGGCAGTTTGAGGATTTTTTTCTGATATTGGATAACGGGGGAGGTTCGACTGGGAGTGGGAGGTGTGGATTTATTTTAAAAATATATTATATACTACCATTTATTTTCTATTTTCCCAACTTCAATTTGCTTGCACACACACACATTTGGGGTGCAAGCCAAGAACAGAACCTCTATCCTTCCTAAGTGATATCCTAACTGCCCACTCGCCCACCCGCCCGCGCCGCCACCCGCCTGCAGCCTGCGCCGCCGCCCGCCCACTTGCCCACCCGCGGTGGCCGCCCACCCATGGCCACCCGCCACTGCCACCCGCCTGCACCTCCCCCACCCCCTGCCCCGCCCCCACCTAGGGCGCAAAAACACCTAGCCCCGGCCCTGATTGTGGGACGCCCCTATGCTCTGGGAAGTCAAATTGCGCTAAATCGCGGTGGAAACAACAAACGACAAACGGAAACGACAAATTTTTGAAATTTTTTGCGACAAATGGAAATGAGCCGAAATGGACCCGTTCCGACAAACGAAAACTCGAAACATCATTTTTTCTGGTCGTGCCCGTGTCTAGTATATATAAGTAGGGCTGCATGAATATAACAGTTTTATTTTCCTGCACATCCAGATGTTCTAGAGTTCTGGCTATTTTGTTCTGGATATTGAGGAGGTGGAGCTGGATTTTGTTCATCTATTCAGAAACAAATGGAAACCAAACTCTCCCCTATTTGCTATGGCCAAAAAGAGGTATCCTAGCACAAAGTAGACCCTGCAATCCCTACCTCCTTCGGGACCCTCTTTCTGCACTAAAATCATTCTGCACTACAATGGTTGACTGCAGAAGGTTTCATAGAGCTTAGCACTCAAAAGTCTGTGTGTGGCTGCATGTAGCCCAGCAGTAGTTGTGAACCCTGGCAGTGTTTGGTTGTCCCAGGGATGCATATCCTTCCAAGAGTGGCAAAATTATTCACCATGCTCCAATAAGAGGGAGTAGTGTTTTGCAGCACTCTCAAAAAGTGAAAAAATACAATTTCCTCACATTTGATTTTCAAGTAAATATTTCAAAATCAAATAGAAAGATGTTTCTGACTTTTCTTGTAGCCTCATAAAAACATGCTCAAATTAGATCTTTAGCCATCCTTAAAGTTTCTTTATGGTTCTATACCATGGGAATCCAAGATTAAGATATATCTCAGTAGCTGTGGGATTCAGTCTCTCCCTGGCATGGTTATGGCCTGTCTCAGGACCAAACCACCATGAGCTCAAGATAGGCCCATGTTTCGTAACTGCCCAGAACTGTTTTTTGTTATTGCTCCCATCACTCTTTTCTCAGGAAAACCCCAGAAACATTCCAGAACTATAGGCTGGCCAAGTAGAAGGTCTGGATATTAGTACCACAATTTTTAATTCGCCTTGCAGACCAGGCTTGTGAATTTGTAAAAGATTATTCTAAAAGAAACTAAAACAAAGAAAACAAAGGAACAAAAGGGATATTGCACAAAAGGGATATTGCACAAAGAGTTACGTAACAAAACGAAAAATGAATTTTGTCTCCAAAATGAAACAAAACGAAGTGAAACAACAGAAATTTCGTCGTGTGTTTCATTTTCGTTGCGGCAAATACATTGAACTGTAATGAATGTTAATGAAACAGCAATTTTTCATTTTCGTTTTTTTTCGTTTCATTACGTAACGAAACAAAAACGATTTTTTTGCAAAAAAATTCACGAAAAACGAAAACGAACCGAAATGGGCCCCCTAAACGACAAACGAAACACCATTTTTTTGAGTCATGCCCATCTCTAATGGCAACTGGACTTCTTGTAAGATCAAAACATTTTGCTACTCATCCAAGCAGCTTTGTCAGTCTGAAGAAAGTTAGTGGTGAGGCCTCCAATTTATAGTTCATCTTGATTTCACATCACCCTGGTCTAAATAGGCTCATTAGGTGGACAGTGGCCTGAATCCGTTTGTTAGGTGGACAATGGCCTGAACAGATAGGATCACCAGATGTACACGAATGAGATGAGATATATAGACGTTAATCTAATACTGCAGGAGGTAATGCAATAGTCATGGATTTCACCTGGAGAATTTCCTAAGAATGCTAGCACTACTGGAGACAGAAAGATCTCAATTTTCCATCTTTTAAGATAAGATTTAATTAGAGATGAGTGAAATTAGAGATAGTTTGTGAACATATGAGCGTGTAGAATTGTAGATATGGCCAAATTATACCTAGGGATATTTTATCCCTACTAAACAGAATGTATATTATTTGTGTGATTGTTTACAAAGTATTAGCCATTATTTTGTAGCTATTCCAACAGAAAGAAATCTTTTACAAAAACAAAAAGCAAAGCAAAGCAAAACCCAAACCCACAATAAAGCTACTTCCTATTTGTAGCTGTTTCTACGGACTATGTGGAAGTTCTGTGTCCAAAACAATTTCAAACAGATGAAAATGCACATCTTTCTCCTCCATTTAAATGCATGAAGGGCTGTGCTCAAATAGGAATTGGAAGACCTTCAAAGTTGTCTGTCAGGCTGCAAACAATTACTTTTTACATATTAAGGTTGGAATTGCCTTTTTAAAAAGCACAGCCATATACTGTAGGGGGAAAAAAGTATCAGGCCCCCACGATTGCATTATTATATCCATATTAAACCATATTTAAATCCTGTAAGTACCCCTGCCAGAAGCTGATGACACATAGCTAGTTCTGTTCATAAATTTGGATATTCAGTATGCAAGCTGATATCATTCCTCATCAGTTATCACCTTCTCCAGAGATACTTTTTGGAGTGATGTAATAATCAATCATGCTCTATATGATGAAGGACCATTATCACTGTCTAATATCCACTCACTCAACCTTAAAGAACTATGCAGAGTCCTGTCACTATTAGAATAGTATGAATGCTGTGTAACAAAATGAGATTTGCTTCCAAATGTAAATCAGGGCCAACACTGGTTGGACAGTTCACCAGTCTTGGCAGGCTTGGTCTACTACATACGTTCTGTGTTATGCTTCCCTCGTGAATCAAACTGGGAGTTGAGTCATGGCTACTGGACTTCTTTTTTGAGAGATAGAAACGTTTCGCTGTTCATCCAAACAGCTTCATCGGTCAGACCGATGAAGCTGTTTGGATGAACAGCGAAACGTTTCTATCTCTCAAAAAAGAAGTCCAGTAGCCATGACTCAACTCCCAGTTAAACGAACCTGGATGACTGAGAATCTTCACACTCGTGAATCAAACTAACAGTCTTCACTGTATTTCCAGTTTTGCTTTGGTATTATAGTGTGAGATTTTCTTGATTTACTGTTGGCATATCTTGAAATGAGGGGCTAGCATATGATTTCTAATCTATGCAGGGTTCCCCTGAAAATACACCTATTTTTCAGTTACTGATATTGATATTATCTTAATTTCTCAGAAAACATTAGCAAAATTGTAAATATATTGTATCATAATAGGAAAACATGAATATAATGCAGAGGGAATTCAGAAAGAAAAGAGTAAGTCATTAGAGTGAACAGTTATTTTAGCAACTTGGTTGAACAGAACATGCATTGATATTACAATGAGAGGTGATAGTGTTAGAATGAACATCCATATATGAAATCTAAAGATCATCCAACAATGGTTGATTTGTTTTACTAGAAATTCTGGGGTACAAATGACAATAAAACATATCCTGAGCTGAAATGAGACTCGAAATGGCTGGCAAATCAATTTTTAAACTTACTTAACTCACTTTAAGCAAGAAATCCTAGCCTTAGTATCTAGCCAAGATTATTTTTTTTTAAGTTTGAGGGGAATTTCTCTTTTCCCGAAGAGCTCTGCACTATTATGCCTGATAAAGAATCCTGCTAGACTTGAAAGCTAGTCTATCTCTGTTTTTAGATATTCATGTCCCTATGAAAGTACCTGCTGCTCCATGCGGCAGTAACTGCTGCCCTCTGCTTGCTGATGCATGCAGAGTTACTGTCAGTCATATATTTTCCCTTCACCAGTCCAGCACAAACACATCAACAGATATATGCATATAATGAAGATAATCCAGAAAGGCCTTGCTGAAATTTTGTTTTCCACCTCAAATTATCTGGAGTTTTAAGTTCAGACTTTCAAACAGAACTTTTGTCACCTTTGTGTATAGCTATGACAGGAGACTCAACTCAAAAAAAGTTCTAGGTGGCTTTCCCAGATGAATCTTGGGGCTGAAAAATAGCCCTGGGAATTGCTTTGTGCTTGGGTGAGAAATGGTTAACTGATGAAAAAAGAAGTTCATGTTCTAGAATTTTCCCCTCTTTGGGAATGGTATAAGCACAAGTTGGTATTCTATGGATCATCTTTACTGCTGAAATTGATGGCAACAACATTTGGGCTGCCCTTTGCAATGCACAACAATATTGAAAACAAAAGGAAGCAGCCCAGAAGAGTGACTTCTCATTAAGGCAGCCCAATAAAATTCACCCTTCCCATCTGATTAGAGGGGAATAATGCAACAAGCCCCCAAAGGCCTCCAGAGACAATGTCTCACTACCTACTCCATGCAGGAAATCAATATTGTGGGAGGGAAACTCTAGAAGAGCAACTCTGGAGCATGACAGCCCAAAGAATATATGGAACCAGTGCATTGGAACCAATTACTTTGAAAGGTGATTGCATTCCCTGCATTCCCTTGTCCAAGTCATTAATAAAAATGTTGAAGAGCACCAGACCCAGGACTGAGCCTTGGGGTACCCTACTTGTTATCTCCCCCCACTTACAGGAGGAGCCATGAATTATCACCTTCTGAGCCATTCTGGACAGATCTTAAAATACAGATTTTCTGCCAGGAATAGGTCCCAGAATGTTGTTCCTGGGAGCTTTTTTGGATCTGGTTTCATGAGTCACCTCCAGCCAGATGGAATAGGTCAACATCTTTGGTCTGCCTTATTGGGATATTGCTGTGGTTTTGTTTTGTTTCTTTTTTTAATCTATTGATTTTTTTTACCTAGAAAAAGTAGTAGAACTTTGTTACTGAGTACGTCGCCTCCAGTTGGATGAGATGGGTGATGATTATCATTGGGCTGCCCTACTTTATTTTCTGCCCAGAATGGTACTGTAATTTTGTTCCCAAGGGTGTTTTCGGGCTGGTTTTATTAGTCCCCTCTGTTCATACTGCAAGTGTGAATTTGGATGGTCTGCTTTGTTTCAGGCCATTTTTCATAATATTGACACACACACATCCCAGTATAACAGATACTGGAATGTTTTTCCTGAGGATGTTTTGTGGGTTGCTGCATCTTTCTCATCTAGTAACATCTCTCAAGAACTTGGTTTGATGGTGATGATGATGATTTTGGTTAAAGATTGCATCTGTTATATAATGCTAGGGATCACCATCATCATCTTTTTCTTAGAGTCTGGCTCACTTGGTGGTGGGGTCCACTAGCATTATATAACATATGCAAGTTTTAACCAAAACCACCACCACCACCACCACATAATTACTTTTATCTGTTATATAATTCTCATCAACGTTTTCATAATTTTGATTGATGCTTTGCTGATATTTTAAAATAATAATTAGAGATGAGCATGAAATGATTTTTTTAAATTCATTTTGTTATTCATTATTCATTTTGTCATGGAGCGAAATCAATAATGAACAGACCCATCAAAGAAAAATGAAACATAACAAAATGGAAATTTCTGTTTTGTTCACTTCGTTTTTCATTTTCCCATGAATTGCTTCAATGCATTCCTATGGGGAAAAGATGGTGGTTCCCCCCAAATTCAGGGGAAACCACAGGCTTTTTTTCCTACTGAAGACACCACCAATCAGCAGGAGAGCGGGGTTTCAGTGGGATTGCTTTTTTTAAAAAAAGCCCACCCTTTCCCTGACCCAATCAGGCATGATTGGGTGGAGGATAAAACTGAAAATAAAAAAAGTGCCAACCCAGCCTGCGGGCCAGCTGATCGGAACAAGAAAAAAATTAAAATAAATTAAAAACGTGCCAACCTTGCCCACGGGACAGCTGGTTGGTGCAATAAGGAAAAAGAAAAGAATTTAATAAAAGAAAAAATGCACTGACCCAGCACACGGGCCAGCTGGTCGGTGCAAGAAAAAAGAAAAACAAAAACAATTAATAAAAAAACACGTCAACCCAGCCCACAGGCCAGCTAGTCAGTGCATGAAATAATAAAGAAAAATAAATAAATAAAAAAGGCACCGACCGAGCCCACAGGCCAGCTGGTTGGCACGATTAGGAAAAAGATTTTTTTTTTTTAAGTCAACCTGGCCCACGGGCCAGTTGGTCGGCACAATAAAAATTAAAAAAAAATTAAAAAGTGCTGATCCAGCCTGCAGGCCAGCTGGTCAGCAAAAGAAAAAAAGAAAGAAAAAATTTAAAATGCACTAACCCGGCCTGCAGGCCAGTTGGTCAGCACAAGAAAAAAAAAGAAAAAAACATGCCAAACCAGGAAAAAGAAATAATATTAAAAAAAGTGCTGAGCTAGCCCGCGGGCCAGCTGGTCAGTGCGATAATGGAAAAATTAAAAAAAATTAAAATAAAAAATGCACTGACCCAGCCCATAGGCCAGCTGGTCGGCAGAAGAAAATAAAATTAAATTAAATAAATAAACATGCCGACCCAACCATGGGCCAGCTGGTTGGTGTGAGTAAAAAACGGCTACGGGCATGGGTGGTGGGTGGCGATGGGCATGGGGGGCGGCGGGCAGACAGCGACTGGCGGTGGGAGGACGGACGGCAGTGGCCAGCAGCGGGGGGGTGGCAGGGGGGCAGCAGGATGGCCGGCACCCTCTCTCCATTTTGGCGCCCTAGGCAACTGCCTAGTTCACCTTAATGGATGCGCCGGTCCTGCTCCCAATCAAAGCCTTTTTTCTTCCCCCTCCCTCTTTTATCCTTCCAGGGGAGCCCAAAGGACATACTTTACTCTAAGAAGCCCAATAAGGAGTCAGAGGAGGAATGTGAGCATCATCTTTATTAAGAGATCCCTGTTCGTTTTTGTACCATTGCTCTGGCTTTTAACTAGACCCACTGCTGTGTGAGTTTGGAATATGAAGATGGACCCAGCCTGTTGGAAGAGGAGTAGAAGCACATTTTTCATATGAAGATAACAATTCAGTTTTATTTAGCATCTAGGATGTCTTGAAAAGAAAACAGGAGAAAGAAGAAGTTGTAAACGTGTTGCAGGCCTGTCCATAGGACTTGCACTGCTTTCAGAAGAAGGCTTGGATTTGAGAATCCATGCCATCACCTTTCATGTGAATGAAAGATGGAAGCCTCAAACACTAGAACTGATTCAAAGGCATCTGAGAACTTCTTAGCATTTTTGTTGGCATGAATTATTGAGCAAAAGTTGCCAGCCTCCCAAGAAACAAGTTCTGTTCTTTTCATATATACGTTTCAAAGATATTACTTTCTTTCCCATTGGTGGCTCATTTGCTTGTTATTTACAACTGGTTTGAGTGAAGTGGATTTCTTTTTGTCTGTTATTAGGCAGCGTCAACTGCACTACTGTCATTTTACAGTGACAGGCTTTCTTTTGCCCTTCAGCATTAGAAAATTGTGTGGGCAAAGCCTTTTAAGAAACTATCCACACACAAAGAATACATTTTTTTCTGTGCATCTCTGGTTCCTCCTAGTTACCAGCCCACCATAAAGCCTTTGTTACTGATGTGTCACTTTGTAGGAATTGCTGGTCTTAAATGAATTATTTTGGAACTGTTTCCATGGGGCAAAAATCCTACTTCTAATGGTCAATTTAATGTCCCAGAGGCTTGTCAGCAGCAGCTTGTGAGGTATCAATTAGGTAGAATGTATAATTGGTTCTGAACTTGTGAGGTATCAATTAGGTAGAATGTATAATTGATTCCTAGTTATTTTCCAATTGTTTGATGTTTCTCAACTTAACTACACTTACTTACATTGGAGTAATTCTACTGAATTCAGTAAGACTTGCTTTTCAATAGACATACATTACTGCACTGTGACAGATGTGGTCCAGCTCAAAAATAGGAATGCTAGCACAAGAAGCCTAGCACATTTTGTTATTGTTTGAACGATTATTATGCAATCTATTTACATTACTATTAGAAGACAAAAATTTAGCATGATGAATTAGTAGTACTCTACAGCAGACCATGCCACCACATGGGACAAATTCTAAAGAAGAAGAATTAGTATTACTTTAATCATTACATCTATCACCCATTTACATTATGTCTAACTTTCATTTTAGTGATTATAGATAGAATTCTAGAATAACTGAGTTGGAAGGGGTCTATAAGGCCATCGAATGTTCACCATTTGCCAAGGTAAATGTCTCCACTTCCATCTTGTTCCAACAGTTAAGATCTTTTTTTCCTGATATTCAATCTAATGTTTACTACACCTAATGGAATTTTTAATGAATCATCCTTATGAATGGGAATATACAGTAATTCATGGCTTTCAGTGTCTTTAGACGTTGACTGGACAGGCAGTTAAATCTTACTTCATTGGTAATGAAACAGTAGCAATGTAACAGTGTCCTTTGCCACACTTGAGACCTAGGATCAGCAGTTTAGTTTTGGACACTCAGAACATGTGGATGACATAGAAAAGACTAGTCAATGGATTCAGGAGGAAGAGCCAGGGTACTGGGGTCGATATCCTACACTGACTAGGAGTAGAAGGAGGAACATTTGCTGTTAGTTCAAAACAACTGTTGTGAGTAGAGACTGGAAGGAATTAAAAAATGAATTGCAAAATTCATGCAAAAATTGCTAATTCATCAATTCATATTCATATGAACTGATCTTTTTCTTAGTGCCCATCACACTTGGTGGTGGGGTCTGCTATTGATACCCCCAACAAATATGAATAGATGGATTTTTAGCAATTTTTGATTCATTGATATGTTGGCCAATAAAATGCCCTCCAAGGCACTTAGAGACACCAAATTTGCAGGGGAGCTTCCACTGACTTGTCTCTACAGTCCCTCCAAGTTTGGTGAAGATTTGGTCTCCATTCTGGTTAGACAGACTTTGAGTATAGGCCTTGCCTGTAAGTAGGCTTGAACAACTGCCTCATGAACCAAAATTTGGAGGGCAATGAAATCTAGATGTGGATCTACTGATGAGTATTTGGAAAATAAATGATAATATCTCCTGGCCCTCTTGATGTGTGTGTCAGTGTATCTGTGTAAAGAATGAACTTTTTCTTTTGGAAGGACACAAAAATCTCCCCTTTCCTCTTCCCCCCCCCCCCAGGGGATTCACTCACATGTAGCAGAGTGGAGTGGGTAGGAGATGGTGCTGATTGCACTGGGACCCTCTGAGTATGAATACAAGTGCTGCATGAATCAGTTTTAGAAATGTGTGGTAGTGAAGAGGAAAGATGAAAGAGCTGCTGACTCTTCATTTGGGACTTTCCAGAAGAACATCTCTAGATCTTGTAATACTCCACCCTAAAATTTTCATCCTGAAACATAGCTGGCTGGAAGAGAAAAACTTATGACCCAGGTTTTCTTAATTATTTGAGATCCTTTAACATTATATTCCTCCCAGAAACATGGTCTATGGAAGATTTTTTGTTTTGTGGGTTTCAATGTCTATGTCCTTCCTGCCTTTAAAACCCACTCAAAGGGACTCCCTTAAGCATGTTTTAGTTCCCTGGAGAATCGGATATCCAATATTACAGTTAACCAATTTTTGGCAAAGCCTTCATCTGTTCAAGGTTTCCTGCTCAAATGCTTGTCCAGACAGATACTCAAGCTAAATCTCTACATTCCTCCATTTCCACAGTCTAATTCTCTATCCTCTGAATGTAATGATCTAAAGAACGATGTTGATTTCCTAATTATCAAATATCCACTATATCCCCTTGTTATAGCAGGTGACCTGAATGCTAGACTGAGTGCTAATAAAATGACAGCCTTGCCACTCATATGCAATGGGATAGCGATGATATGATTCCTCCCTTGTTTCAAGTCAACAGGTCTTCTAAAGATCATGTGATTAACCAAGCAGCCTTCCATTTGGTGGACTTGTGTGCCAGATACAATCTTAGGATCCTCAATGGTTCCACTGCCAGTGATACCCTTGGAGAATTTACTTTCTTTTCATCTAGAGGATTTCGTGTTGTCAACTACATTCTTGCCCCCCTGACTTGCCTTTCCCTGACTTGCCTTTCAAGGTTGTGGACTTTAAGGTTGGTGTCCACTCAGAGAGTGACCACTTTCCCACACAAATGTCCTTATTTCTGACCCTCATCTACCTCTGGAGCCTTCACGTGAATCCCCCTACTTTCTTCACTGGAGGCTAAAATGGTCCAACAAACTTTGAGACTCAAACTTTGAGACAGTGATCTACCTCAGCTGTAGCTTTACATTTAAGACAAATCATTGTACAAGCTAACTCTCCAGTAAAGGTCATCCTGGCATGTGAATCAACCTACCAGCAGCATTCCACCCACCTAGGGCAACCAAAGGAGCTACTTCTTCGTTTGATTATGAATGTTGGGTTGCTAAGAAAAATCTTCATTACCTCTATCAGCTATTACATGCCCACTATTCTCCTGAGTTAATGTGAAGTCACGGTGAAGAGATAAAATTTTAGGACCTTTTGGACCAGTTCCGCGAACCGGCAGGCACTGCCAGTGGAAGCCCAGACAGTCACAAGCATACCGGTTTTTACCCCGTTCAAAAATACCCAACCGTTCCCGAGTTATCGGGCAGAAAGCGGCTTGCCCCCTTAGGCGGCCAGAAAAAGCCTTGGGAAGCGCTGTAGACTGAAAATTGACTTGCGGGGGCTTCAAATTTACACCCTCTTCAAATGTAACCATTTCGAGTACCTCTGCGGCAAGATAATTGCCGCTGAGGGCCAGTAACTCAGCAGGGAGGCTAGATAAGCCTAACCGCGCGCCTCCACCAATCAGAGCCCCAGCGCCCCGGCCTCATCCATCAATGCCCAATTAATTCTCAACCATACGGGGGCGCTGCGGAAGACCTTTAAACTACTAAACTAGCAGACAGCCGCTCCTCAGCCAGCCCCACCTTTCTTCCGATTTCAATATCCCCAAAGGGAGCCGGTTTGCTCCTCCACTTCTCCCCCCTCCCATCCAGTTCCAATGCAACCCTATGGAGCTTTCAACTCCATGCTTTCCTATGGAGAGCAGGCGATCCTCCGAAACCTGGATAGATCGTGGCTTATGGCGGGGGTTTCGAGTCTATCTCCCAGCGTCCTTTAACCCTTCCTTGCCCTCCACTATCTAGCTGTCCCTGCTTCTTTGTTAACCCCTCCTTGACCGTTTCCTCCTAGGTCTTCTAAGATACTTTAACCCTTCTTCCTTCTTTCCTCTCTCGTCCATTACCTTTTGGATTTTCTATAACACCGTTACCCTTCCTCCCCCTGCCCATTCACTCCAGAAGTTCTCACAATATATTAACTCTCACCTGTCCAGTAACTCTCACCTGTCCAGTCCCTCCCTGTTCATCTGTTCCAGATCCTGAACCTTCCCCTGCCCTTGTCACCCCCTTGGTCACCCGAAAGACCTGCCAGAGACCCTGTAAGCCCTGAAATGAGTTGTATAAGTCCTAGACTGATTTCTACCTCCTTCATTCAGACTAAAGGAGGAAAAACCGCCACTCACACTGGTCTCCTTGCCAAAGCATTGGTTTCCTTACCCACCCTCAGCACTAGCCAAGAACGCAAAAGGCTTTTCCTTCTTTCCTCTCTCTGCTCTCTCCTTCTGACTTTCCCTCATTTCCATCGATTCAATTCCCTCTCCTAACCCCAAATCCCATCAACTGGGGCTAAGAAGAAGCGGTGCACAGACAACTCGAATATGGTGGGTCCTGCATGGCTGGAAAAGAGGTTGAAGCCTCCATCATCACCTGGATTCCTGCCACGTATCCTCAGCAGCTGCCTTCCAGGGATCAACACCTCGAATAGCATGCCATCCGATTGTCATCAACGCCCAAGGACATTTTTCATTGTTTCATTTACACCTGGAGAGGACTCGTATGTTCACATCTGCACTCCCTGAAGCCATGAGGCCACTCCTATAGAATTTACATCCTTGTGCCTTTACACCTTTGTATCTTTCCAGCACGCCTGAACATAATCCTATTATGACTTGTGTCCCCATGTATCAAAACCATTGTGTCTCCTAAATGTGTGTGTGTGTGTGGGCCCATCAACCCCTCCTACCCCCACTGATGTTGGTAATTGCTTTCTGCCACCTCCTATTGACTCGCTGATACTTCCAGTTTACCAACACCCAAGAACAATGCCACACTTCCCTGTCCCCATTGAGACATTCTGTCTGGTATTTGCATAAGCCCTGACTGCTACTAGGGACCACCCAGGACTGCCCCCAACCAACCCCTAACCTCTCTTGATTGGGTCATTTGAACTTCCCCCGACCAATCCCTCGTTTGGCGCCACTTGGGAAAGGCGGGGAAGGAAAGTTAATAAAAGTTGGAACCCTTTGTGTGTTCTGGGTCGGACATCTTAGCCCGGTTGGAAGGCGGATGTTCACCTACTGTTCTTTATTGGGCTCAATAAATTCAGTATTCCTCGGATTTCTCGCGTTGAATCTTTATTGGCTTCAGTTGGGATTCAGCGGACCTCAGTGGGGCTAGCCCATCTGAGAAATAATTTCTAGGCCTTTTTTGGGTCTTTTCATTGGCGAGCCAGCCAGGAGTGGAGGAAAGGGTTAAAACTCCCTAAAACCTCTCCGTGGCCACCTCTAAATTCTTTGGCCCTGGTTTTTGGGAGCCACCTTTCCAAGCGGCTTTAAAGGTAAAACTGGGACCGGTCAATTCCCTTTTTTGGCGCCACCCGGCCATTTGCTGGGAAAAAGGGAACTGAACTTGCCCAGCAGACCCTTGCAAGCCCCGAACGAAAGGAGAGAAATCCGAAATAGGGTTTTTTTCCTTTGCAGCACTGCAGGACCTGGAAGAAGGTCGAAACCAGAAGTCTGGACCCAGGATAGAGGGACAGAAGGCTGGTAAGAGTTGTACTTTGGGAATTGTGGAATTGTGGGACGCCCTGGACTCCTTTAGGTGTGCCCCCAAGAGCTGTTTTGGCCCCTTTTGGGTGGGGGGAAGAGGTTTTTTTTCCTGCGTTCAGGACCATCGCACCAATATAAGGCCACCGCTTGTGCCACGAGCGTTCACCCGCTCGGGGAGAAAGAGGTACTGCTAGGCAGACCTTCGCAACCGGCTGGCAGGGCGAGATCGCGAGCGAGACGGAGGTTGACGAACCTCTGACGAAGCGTACTGAATCATTAGGATTCGGACCTCGGCAAGCAACGTCTCCCGGATCTGGGGGTTCAATTGGTCTAGGAACCGAATTGACCTGGGGTAAATTGTGTGCAGGAATTTCCCGGTTGGAAGGAATTTCCTGTTTGAAATTGTGTGCAGGGATTTCCCGGTTGGAAGGAATTCCCTGTTTGAATTTCCTGTTTAACCAAAAAAAAAAAGAAAAGAAAAAAAAAGAAAAAAATGGGAAACGAACTATCTGCTTCAGGCAGAACCAGGACTCCGCTTGGGAGCGCCTTGGACCATTTCCCTGCCCTTCTGGACCCGGGGACAAAATGCAAAAGAGGGAAATTGGTAATAATTTGGGAGAAGAGGCCACCCTATGTAAGGAAGATGGTCTCGAGCCCCAGTTCAAAAGAACGGCTGGGGAAGCTCGCAGCATTAGTGGCCCCAAAAGCGAGACCAGCCGCCACGAAAATTCTCTTCAGGGGAGGTCCGCCCTGAACAAAAACTCAGAGGAAGAAGATTTCCCGCCCCCTTATGTTCCTGTAACCCCTAAACCCCCCTTATTCCCATGGGGAAAGTCACCAAAATGGGGGTCCCTCAGCTCCCACCGCTTCCCGATCCTCTCCCACTGTCTTCCCTCCAGGATTTACCCGGGGGGAGCACTTTATCTGTTTCCCTTTTCGGGGAGCATTGAATGAATGTGTTGTCTTCTCTGTTGTGAGTCTGGGGTGCGTGGTCTTGCGACCCTTGTGTGTGTGTACCAACGTGTGCCTGCGATTTCTGGCCCCTCTCTTGCCTTGGCTGCTGCACTCCCCCTTTCCGATAGCTGTGTGTGTTGTGTGTGTGTATGTGTACGGAGAGCACATGGGAAAGCACAGGACCATGTGGATGCACCCCCCTTCTCCCAATGCCTTCCTTTCCTCATTTTCCTCCCTGGGGCGGAGAATGATGGTGCCTCTGAGCTTCTGCAGAGCGCACTCCCTGTCTGAGTAGCAAGAATGATGTGTATATGCGTGTGTGTGTGTCCATACAAGACGCCCCCTCACTCCCTCTGTGTGCTGGATGGTCTTAAGCTGTGCATGGGTGATTGAGAGGCCCCCTCCTTCCAACATGTGTGTATTCTATGTTTCAATATTCCAATTTTTCCTTAACATGGCCTGAGAAAAGGTGGCTCTAGCATTCCTGCCTTCCCCCATCTTTTTAGAAGAGAAAGCATGTGTTTCCCCCCCCTTGTCTACCCCCCCTTTTTTATGATGATTAAGGGTTCCCCATGGGGGTGGAGACGTTCTAGCTCCAAATTGGAGAAGGAGGGGGAAGACTAACCCCCCCTTTCCAGACCCACTTAAAATGGCCCAATCTGAGTAGCCTGGGGACCTCATGGCAACTGCTGAGCCTGGTTCTTTGTTTCCCTTTTTGTTTTGGCCATTACTGGAATGAATCCCTGCTTACATGGTGTGGTTTGTGGGTCCTCCTTCCCAGCTGCCCATGTGTTTCCTCTTTTCCCTGCTTTCTGGAACCCCTCCCTAATATCTAGGTCCTTGCCATGTGGTGGGGTATACTCATAGGCCGTCATCAGGCGACCCCCTCCACTGACGCATGTGCCAAGCACACTATCATATCCGAAAAGGGGGGAGTCTGGGATATGCCTGGCAGGAACTACCCCCCCTATCCCTTAGGAGAGTAGGAGCCCCCTTACCCCTGCCCCCCGAACAAAGAACCGCCCCTCTGTACTCTTTTCCAGGTTCTCTACAGTCTGGCGGGAAGTGGGAGAATGGCTGGTGGGTAATCAATGGGTCTGGACAATTATCTTCAGCAATACTGCCCCCATTTAGCTAAATGGTTCCACGGGGGCTCATATTCCTCAGGGAAACCTTTACACAATTGGCTAAGACATCGATACTTCCACCCTGAGCTGCAATTGGTTTGCAAAGGCATGGTTGCTTCCTGCCTCATCTGCCTACAGAACAACCCGGGAACTAAAACTGTACCCCAGGGGAGTTTTAGGCAGGCCTGTTACCCAGGGGAGGCATGGCAGCTGAATTCGCAGAAATGCCCAAGGCCGTGGCTAAGTGGGATCTTTTGGGGTTTCCTTGTGAATTTATTCAATGATGGTCACTTGCCTCCAAATTAAAAGGTCCCTACATTCGACTTATTGGCCACCAGCCTACGAAAAAGTTGAGAGGCTCAAACTTTGAACAAAAGTTGGCTCAAAATCTGCCAAGAAAACGGGACCCGAACGGCCAAAAGCCCTGCCCATTGCTGCTCATCTGAGCCACCCCCACCGCCTGCCTAGAACTGCCTCCACTCAGACCCCCGCATGGTCACCCCCTTTTGCTGCCCTAGCCCGAAAGCCTGACCCAGGGAACCAGCCCCTGCCGTCCTCTTCCAGGGAGTCGGGAGGGGGTCTCTCTCTCTCTTCCCCCCCCTCTCTCTGCAGGTGTTACGACTGTCCCTCTTCAAGGAGACCTCCCAGTCTGGTGGTGATGGAGGGGCCACAGCCCAGCTGCTTGAACATGAGGGTGGAAGACAAATCCTGGATCCATTTTCCCCAGGTCAACACAGCCCCCCCCCAACACCGGAGGAGGGGGGCGTGCCAACAGCTGGAGCCCCTCCGTCTTAAGCTCATCTGGCGGAGAGCAAAGGAGGCCCCTTACCCAACCCTGATCCAACTGACTTTCTGCAGCCTCTCTTGGACGAGGAACTCACTGCTGTTTTCCACACCTAACAGCAGGAGTAAACCTCATCCCATTGGACTTTCCCTAGACCTTTCTTGGACCTTCTCTGGACCTTTCCCTGGACTCTGTTCAATCTTCACCCAGATTTACATCGACTGGACCTGCCCCCCCAATCTGTTCCTGCTTTGCTTGGACTTATTTTGGGACTCCCACCTTCACTACCAGCCCTGGACTCTCAATTCGCCAATGCTGCCAGCCGCCTGCCTGCCCAGTCTGCCAAGAACTCCGGAGACTGCTCGCAACGCTTGCTAAACCCCTGAGCCCTTTGGTGAGTGCTGGGTCTCTCTCTCTCTCTCTCTCTCTCTCTCTCTCTCTCTCTCTCTCTCTCTCTCTCTCTCTCACGCATTCTCTTGCTCTCTCTAAAGCCCTCCTCTTACGCGCTCTCAGAGAGCTACTGCTGAACAGTAAGCCTTTTGATCCAGGAGGAAATGTAGAGCCTCCAGCTGCAGGACTGGCCTATCTGGAATTTGAATTTGGTTCAAAAACTTAACATTGTTTCGTCCCTGAAATGGCTGACTGAGTCCCATAACACTACTGAACTGGGTGCCCAGGTACTAAAAGTGTTTTTGTTTCCCCAAATCAGAGTAGAACCACAGGAATCAGTTCCCAACTGGAGAGTTATCCAGGCAGTTCTCTGCCTCTATAGAAACCATGGGATTGTTATTTGGTTTTCACCTATTGGCAAAGTTTCCTAAGCAATGCATACAGCGTGCAGACTGAGGTCTTATATCTCAGCTTATTTCAACCTAAAAGGAAATGGAGGGCCTTCTTAGGAATGGCTGTCACATTGGATCTCTGACTTTGCACAATTGGCTAAACCCCTATTTTGTGGGACTAAAACAGATGGGTGAAAGGGTTGAGTCAAGTAAAGAGATGCGGAAGGCATTCCAGAACCTAAAGATCAAGCTTATCGAAGCTCTGGCTTGAGGTATACATGACCCATATTAAAGGGAGCTGGTGGAGACCAGCAGCCTATCTTGCCAGCCAACTGGACCAGAACGTCAGGGGCTGGACAGCGTGCCCTAGATAACACAGGCAGCTGCAGACCCAAGTCGAGAAGCAAGTAAGCTGACTTTGGGGACATCACTGACTCTTTATGCCCCATGTGCTGTTAGCGCAGTATTGGAGCAGAAGGGAGGCCACTGGATGTCGAATGCTAGAATTGCCCCCCAGTACCAGGCTGCCTTACTGGACTATCCAGGACTGCGGTGTCTTAAACCCTGCCACCCTGCTCCTCATGGGAGACATTAATTCAAACAGTGTGCTTCTAGCAAGCACACAATGCATTGAAACAATTGATTCAGAGTACACAAACCAGCCAGATCCTAAATTGGCTATTTCCCTCTATCTAAATTCAGAGAATTGGGTGCACTTTGTGGCAGAAACCTTCCAGAGGTTGCACAATATTCAGACATATAAAATGGTCCCTGCATGCACCCTGGCAGCCAAAAATCCAATGAAAAATGTCACTCAGATGTTAAAGTCTCACTTCCCATTGGCTTGCTCCCCCATGCCTTGCCTCAGATAAGAATACCTCTTAGGAGTAAACTGGCCATGTGTAGCTCCTAATGGACAACCATGTCCTATTGGGAAATTTCCCTCCAATCCCGTTGAACGCGGGAAGGCACCCCCCCAGAGCCTTCTAATTAAGCAGGTGGCTGGATCCTAGGGAAGACACATGGAGCAGATCCACCTGAGAGGTGATCCTCCCGGACACCTTCAACCCGAAAAGGGGGGAAATGTGAAGTCACGGTGAAGAGATAAAATTTTAGGACCTTTTGGACCGGTTCCGCGAACCGGCAGGCACTGCCAGTGGAAGCCCAGACAGTCACAAGCATACCGGTTTTTACCCCGTTCAAAAATACCCAACCGTTCCCGAGTTATCGGGCAGAAAGCGGCTTGCCCCCTTAGGCGGCCAGAAAAAGCCTTGGGAAGCGCTGTAGACTGAAAATTGACTTGCGGGGGCTTCAAATTTACACCCTCTTCAAATGTAACCATTTCGAGTACCTCTGCGGCAAGATAATTGCCGCTGAGGGCCAGTAACTCAGCAGGGAGGCTAGATAAGCCTAACCGCGCGCCTCCACCAATCAGAGCCCCAGCGCCCCGGCCTCATCCATCAATGCCCAATTAATTCTCAACCATACGGGGGCGCTGCGGAAGACCTTTAAACTACTAAACTAGCAGACAGCCGCTCCTCAGCCAGCCCCCACCTTTCCTTCCGATTTCAATATCCCCAAAGGGAGCCGGTTTGCTCCTCCACTTCTCCCCCCTCCCATCCAGTTCCAATGCAACCCTATGGAGCTTTCAACTCCATGCTTTCCTATGGAGAGCAGGCGATCCTCCGAAACCTGGATAGATCGGTGGCTTATGGCGGGGGTTTCGAGTCTATCTCCCAGCGTCCTTTAACCCTTCCTTGCCCTCCACTATCTAGCTGTCCCTGCTTCTTTGTTAACCCCTCCTTGACCGTTTCCTCCTAGGTCTTCTAAGATACTTTAACCCTTCTTCCTTCTTTCCTCTCTCGTCCATTACCTTTTGGATTTTCTATAACACCGTTACCCTTCCTCCCCCTGCCCATTCACTCCAGAAGTTCTCACAATATATTAACTCTCACCTGTCCAGTAACTCTCACCTGTCCAGTCCCTCCCTGTTCATCTGTTCCAGATCCTGAACCTTCCCCTGCCCTTGTCACCCCCTTGGTCACCCGAAAGACCTGCCAGAGACCCTGTAAGCCCTGAAATGAGTTGTATAAGTCCTAGACTGATTTCTACCTCCTTCATTCAGACTAAAGGAGGAAAACCCGCCACTCACACTGGTCTCCTTGCCAAAGCATTGGTTTCCTTACCCACCCTCAGCACTAGCCAAGAACGCAAAAGGCTTTTCCTTCTTTCCTCTCTCTGCTCTCTCCTTCTGACTTTCCCTCATTTCCATCGATTCATTTCCCTCTCCTAACCCCAAATCCCATCAACTGGGGCTAAGAAGAAGCGGTGCACAGACAACTCGAATATGGTGGGTCCTGCATGGCTGGAAAAGAGGTTGAAGCCTCCATCATCACCTGGATTCCTGCCACGTATCCTCAGCAGCTGCCTTCCAGGGATCAACACCTCGAATAGCATGCCATCCGATTGTCATCAACGCCCAAGGACATTTTTCATTGTTTCATTTACACCTGGAGAGGACTCGTATGTTCACATCTGCACTCCCTGAAGCCATGAGGCCACTCCTATAGAATTTACATCCTTGTGCCTTTACACCTTTGTATCTTTCCAGCACGCCTGAACATAATCCTATTATGACTTGTGTCCCATGTATCAAAACCATTGTGTCTCCTAAATGTGTGTGTGTGTGTGGGCCCATCAACCCCTCCTACCCCCACTGATGTTGGTAATTGCTTTCTGCCACCTCCTATTGACTCGCTGATACTTCCAGTTTACCAACACCCAAGAACAATGCCACATTTCCTGTCCCCATTGAGACATTCTGTCTGGTATTTGCATAAGCCCTGACTGCTACTAGGGACCACCCAGGACTGCCCCCAACCAACCCCTAACCTCTCTTGATTGGGTCATTTGAACTTCCCCCGACCAATCCCTCGTTTGGCGCCACTTGGGAAAGGCGGGGAAGGAAAGTTAATAAAAGTTGGAACCCTTTGTGTGTTCTGGGTCGGACATCTTAGCCCGGTTGGAAGGCGGATGTTCACCTACTGTTCTTTATTGGGCTCAATAAATTCAGTATTCCTCGGATTTCTCGCGTTGAATCTTTATTGGCTTCAGTTGGGATTCAGCGGACCTCAGTGGGGCTAGCCCATCTGAGAAATAATTTCTAGGCCTTTTTTTGGGTCTTTTCATTAACAGCCTTCTACTTCAAAGCCAAGAAGGAAAGTTTTATTGGTAGGGGAAAGACATAATACATTAAACAACTGGTCTAGACTACTACATGCATCCCGCTCTAAGAACATGAAAGAGTTCTTGCCGTTGTTTTCATTCTTTTAATGCAGTTCTTACTTCACCAATTTCTGCTTCTGACTGGACAGCATACTATTCCAACTTATTTTTGGAGTCAATATTTCCAGACCTTCCCACTGATCCATAAATTCCTCCTGAGTAATCTGCCTGGCTTCCAGTTTCTAAAAGAAATTCTTGAACTTGTAGCCACCATGAAGCCTGGTAAGGCACCTGGCCCAGACAGTGGGATGAATCACTATTCTGTCTGTTCACCTTTGTTGATATTTTTGGGATACTTTCCACCCTCCTGGTTAACCTCAATCATTATTCAGTTTTCAAGAAAAGGCAACCCAGAAATCCCAGTAACTATCATCCCATACGCCTACTTTCAGTGATTGGGAAATTGTACTCTAATCATCTTTTGAATTGTCTGTCTGTCTGGATATCCAATTCCAACTTCCCAGGCAAAGAACAGGTGGGCTTCTGTGCTGGGCACTCTATGCTTGACCATACTCTCACACTAACCTTTCTGGCAGAGAAATACTTCCAGCATTTCAAAGGCAAACTGCATGCGGCATTTATAGACCCGCGAGGAGCTTCTGATTCCATCAACAGATCTCTCTTGTGGGTCAAACTTGGCAACATGAGAAGTGAGCCCGTCTGCTATTTTTGATTTGTCAGTTCCACTTGGTGAATAGCTGCCAAGTTCACTTAAACCACAAAGGCCTTCTAACGCCAAAGACCCCAGTCACCAAAGGGGTTTAAACAGGGTTGCCTCCTTGTACCTGCCCTTTTCAATATTTTTATGTCTGATTTGCCAGATTACTTAGCCAAATTTGACAGCCATGCTCCACATATGAATCAACTCCTGTCCCTGATACTCTACACTGGCGACACTTTGCTCCTATCCATTTCCAGATTGGTCCCCTTGCACCTTCTGTCCACTTTCTCTGAGTTTTGCTCTTAGAACAACCTGACCATGAACACAGAAAATCCAAAATTTTGATATTCTCCAAAACTTGGAAGCTTACTTCATGAAAACGTGATGGGAAACCTGTTGAACAAGTGAGATCTTTCAGATACTTGGGCCTCCTTTTTCACCATCAACTCAATTGGTCCTCCTTGCTGTTTCTTGGTTCCACTTCCACAGCAGAAACCAATATGTAGCAGTTGCTCTCCAGATCCTCCAGATGAAGATTCTAAACCAGCTTCTATATGAGATTCCAATTTGGATTGCAGCTCCAAACCTAGAAATAGACTGGACTGCAGCTATCTTCTTATGTCGCATCCTGGGTGTCCCAAACATGATTAACCTTTTTACAATTGTCAATGAACTTGGCCACCACCTGCCATCATCTACTGTTGGATAGTTACTATTAAGTACTAGTTCCACCTCCATTCCCGTGCTGACTCCAACTCCCTACTATATGATCTATTAAGGCACTCCTATGTCTCCAGCTGGTACAAACACATCAAACTCAAAAATTGGCCATACTAGAATTAATATAGATACCTTAACTAATTGTGAAGTATCCCAAATCTTTAAAATTGTGACCAATTGTGCACCAGCAATGTTCCAGGATGTAAATTTTAGGGTGCAGTGAGGTTCACAAGATGTTGAGAGTCAGTCCATTGCAGCAGAATCTGGGTTATTGAGAGCCAGTCCATTGCAGCAGGTCTCAACTCAACCCTTGCTTTTGTAGAACTTCAGGGCTAGGAGCGAACTACATGGAATACCTCACTAATCCTTGCCAATGCCGGGCTTTCATGCTTGCCAGACTGAACAACCTTTTATTCGGCTGTCCTCTCAGGAAGACATCACAATGTACCATTTGAGAAGAGACTATGTAAACATTGTCCACTGGAACCTGATTCAACCTCCCATATTCTTCTTTCCTGCCCCACTCATCACAAGCTCCATCAATGGTTTCTGTCCCCATTCAGTTCTAACCTTTCTGGATCCCCAGAGAATATAACTCACCACCTACTTGAGGACAAATCTTCTGAATTGGTGGTCTCAGTGGCTGAATACCTGGCCAGTGTGTTATATACCAATAATGAGACCTCCAGGACTAAGGATGGCCACTAATCTCTTCCCCTTTCATTTCTTCATTTATTTATCTTTTAGTCTTTTATTCCACAGTCTGATGTGTTTGTTCTTAATTTATTTTATGTTATTAAAGGGAACTTTAATTTGAACCTTAACTCATTCTGTCATGGCTTTACTCATCTTTCTCTATTATCAGTTTATAATGTGGACAAATTGTGACATATCTTTGATTGTTGACTTCACTTAAAGTGGCTTTGGAGTGGATTGCTTTTGCTCCACTCTTTCAAAGCTGTGTAATTTTTTTAAGCAATTGAATGACTGACATATGACATGAGTAATATATGATATGGTTTTCCTAAAAGTAAAGCATGATGGGAGGTGCTATATTACTTTATATATTTATTTATTTAGCTACCGTTAGAGAGCAGTGGTGTTTAACAGCCTAGTAAATTAGTACATTTGAAGTATTTACTAACACCAATTAACCTTTAAAGCAATACTCTTCCCTCCATCCCAAATGTCAAGTTTTGTTGTGTCGTTTATGATGATAAATAGCATTTTTGCATCCTTGTTAAAGAAATGTGCACATTTGCACGAATGCTGTGCCCACATAAGATTTAGAGTAATAAACAAAACTACTTTTCTCACACATGCAAATATGCTAATTACAATGACACCTTTT